>OMLP01029617.1:14253-32369 GCA_900302685.1 Spondyliosoma cantharus
AATCTTCCCTATGACCCTCCACCCCCCTCCTCACCCCCTCATTGTTTAGGGGGAATAGGTTGCCAGCCCCCTTTTGTTTACCTCCCCTCTCCCGCTTTCCCTCTCGCTGCGCAGTTTCTGCTTTTCACTGCATTTTGCATGAAAGTGGCGATCTGTGAGGATTACCCAGCTTGAGGGCAACACGGAGAGAAAACAACAAAAAAAAAAAAAGCAAAGAGGATACTGTAGCTTGGGTGCTGATTTTGACTCAAGGCACAAGTGAAGACATGGGCTCCGTTTCAAACCAGGAATTCCCAGGTGGAGTAACAAAAACAAGATCAACTAACTTTTCGCGTTTTTTTTTCGTTTGTTTTTTGTTTTTGAAAAAAACAAAACAAACGAGTTAATTAAGTTGTCTTGTGATGGAGTGTCTGATCTGATTACACGGGAGCATTTTTTTTTTTAAGGGCATTGTTCACACACGTGATCCGTGCGCGCACCAACGCGCTAATCGCTCTTTAACTATCCTGCAAGATTTATTTATTTTTTGCTCAAAGAAAAGACGACACTGTTTGTTTGTTTTTTAAAATAAATTAATTATAATTGTATCTCAAATTAAGCAGAGCCGCCTCATCTCGTCGCTGCTGTGCGTCTCATTGATCCATATCGATTGGTGATGCAGCAACGCGAGGAGAAAGTTTCGAGTTGGAATTGCGCACATTTTTGAAATAGGCTACGTTTGTTTGTGGTTTTAAAAGCTCAGAAGGAGCGAACGTGTTTGTTTTTTTTCCTAATTGCGTACACTACTTTTTTTATTTTTTATTATTTTATTTCTCCCTTTCTCTGTGCAGGAGTGTGTAAGACCGAGGAGGATGAGGGACCGAGCACCGAGGAGGACTCACAGGCTTTCCGCGGGGTCGGCGTGTGCAAATGGTTCAACGTCCGCATGGGCTTCGGGTTCCTGTCCATGACCAGCCGGGAGGGAGTGCCGCTGGACGAACCGGTTGATGTGTTTGTCCATCAGGTAGGACCGATTTTCCGCTCTGAAGTCCTGAAAAACCAAACACCGATATGAAGCTACCCAAATAACTTGTGCAAAAGTGTCAAAAAAAAAACAGTCTGTAAAAGGGTCGGGTATGTTTTCTCACCAGCGGGCAGGAGGGAGATCAGCCCACCTGTTTCTAATACAGCTTAATTAATTCAGGGGTTCCTCCCTCCAAGTCGTGGAAACTAAGCATGAGTGACTCAGTAACATTTATAAAAAAAAAAACCCGAAAAAATACAATATGCATTAAAAACTACAAGAGCAACCCTCCATCAGCGCCATTTCTTTTTCTTTTCTTTTTTTTTTTAAACGAAATATGAAGTTTGCGCTGATCCAGGTTTGGGTGCTTTTCCTCTCGCGGTGTGGTGGGTGTTTCTCCCTCAGGGGGAACACGTGTTGCAGCCAGAGGAGAGCTGCGGGGCTCCCTCGTGGCGGTGCTCAGAGGGACACTGATATAGTGAGATGGAGTGTGTGAAAAGAGGTCCTGTTAAAGAAGGAGAGGAAGAGTAATTGATCCTCTTCTGAAGCATTTTGAAGAGAGATTTAGTTCACTTAGTTTTTTTTAATGACTCAAATGGTTTGGGTTGACCTTAATGATTATTGGAACCTTTTGTTAAGGTGAAAATATGCTTTAAAACACCCTAATTTCATGAGAAATTCATGGTTTTTTTGCCTTTGAAACCACATTACTTGATATATCTACACCAGATTACCTGGATGGTGAACAAGGTCATACACGCTGCTGCCTAATCATCTTTTACTTTTTCTCCACACGTAACCAAAACCTTCATTCACCTTCTCCTGTACAACTGGTGGTGGTGGTGGGAGGTATGGGGAGGGGGGTGGGGGTAGCATTTCCCCTCCTACTTCTCATGTGAGTGAGCGCCTCCATTGCTGTCTGATAAGATAAAGACTTAGCATGTGAATGAGAGGAGTCCCCGCTCGCTGCTCATTCACCTCAAGGTTCCTGTCATAAAGTGATTAAAGGCCCTTTGGTGTCTGCTCAACCCCCTCTGTGCATGTGTGGGGCGCCGCGTTACACCGCCTTTGAAGAGGAAAGGGGGCTTGTGTTAGGATGAATTTCCTCGTCCAAACTGTGCCAGCCACTCGGGTTTAACTTTATTTGCAAGCACCACATCCACGAAGTCGGGTCTATTGTCCACATTTCATTCTTCTAAGCTTCCACACTTGGTTGAGCCCTGAACGCTCAAGCAGCTCTTACTCATTTCTGTCTTTCGGTTGTTTTCTTTCTGGTTATGATGCTGCAAAAGGAGAGATTCCTGTGTTTTCCGAGCAGCCGTTGTAACTGAAATGTTGTTTGACTACACACAGGAAGTTAGTGGCCGATTAATCATATTGGAAACCAGAAAATGAGTTCAACAAGGGCACGGAAACGTACAGTTTAGTGTTCCAGCACAAAGAGTAAAAAAGAAATATGATAATACAAACTGTCATTGTACGAGGCTTTAACAAAATCAAATTCAGTTGGAGTGCAAGTTTTAATGGATTAGTTGTCATCTTTTCAATTAATCACCATTTATTTTGATAGTCGATGATCCGTTAAAGTCATTTTTTTTAAAGACAAAATTCTCTAATTCCAGCTTCTTCTTCTTCCATTTTCTGGTTTCTGGACTCCTCTATGACAGTAAACTGAATATCTCAAACACGACACTTGAGGACATTGTCCTGGACTTCAGGAGACGCCAATCGCCAATTTTCTGTCATTTTATATACTAAACAACTAATTGATCGATCAAGGCTAATCGACAATGAAGGTTGTCGCAAGCTGCAGCCCTAAATCCAGCGTCCAACCCCTGGTGCCAGGTCAAACTGAGAGAGAAAAGTTGCCACTCTTACATCATACTTCCATTTTATCCAAGAAATGCGTAGCCAATGACTTATTTCCTTCTCTGTCCCTATAAAAGGTAGACACACGCATGTCAATGACGGATGTTTAGGGGTTATGGCACCGTAAAGGGCCTCAACCCTAAAATTAGTGGCCGCGTGTCAAGGAAAATTAACTCCCAGGGTCCTTTGGCCTTTGTGCAGGTGGACAATGGAGCCATACATCTGAATGAAGCACCCCTCGGCCGTGACCGAGCCCCTCTTTGTCTCAGCAGCAGTCCCGCTATTGTTCCTCGCTACTCTGATGTCTTTCTCTGCCTCGCATGGCTTCAAGACACATTCTGGACAGAGTTTACAGTAGACCACACTAATGACCCCTCAACATCAGGTCTTTGAGGTGAAAGGCCCCACCCGGGTCTGCACCTGTGTTTGTGTATACGCGCGAGAGAGTATGTATGTATGTATGTGTGTGGATAGCCTGATGTGGGGCATGTGGCTGCTGAGGGTCCGTTATGGGGGTGGGGAAGGTCACACATGGGAGAGGAAGTGGGTTAACGGTCACCAGGGCAGAGAGGCCTGATGGGATTGGGGCTCTGCGTACGTCCATGTTGCCACTCAAATGTCATGGCTCACCAAACCCTGTGTCTTTGCTGCTCAGGAGCGTGCGGCAGATGCTCAACGTGACAGGATTAGAGAAGATGGTGCTTTTGTTTGTTGTTGTTGTCGTCATTGCAGAAAGCGTTGCTAGTATGCACCCCGGGCTTAGCTTTCCTTCCTTTTTGGTTGATTGATCCAAAGCTGTGTCTTTGTGAATTACCACCTGTATCATTTTAAATGATAACCTATCATGAGGGAGTCTCCTGTTGGATTTTGTTTTCAAGCAGACCCCAGACTTTGCTTTGAGAAGCTCAGTTAGATACCCGGTGGTTTTGGCAAACGCAGAGCGCAGACTGTTATTCATAATTAGAAGATAAATGAAAAAAATGGAAGGGATTAACCTCTATCAAAACAAACCTGCTACATCACGGATCCGTCTTCCCTAAGCCAACAGTCTGCTATAGTTGTGATAAGTTAATCACACAGTCGCACCAAGGGAATTTTAGAAAGGGGGTTCCCATGTTGTGTTAGCCACTCACTAGGTTTTATCCTCAAAACCGCACCGCACCACACCTTCCCTTCCTTCACCTGCCTTTCCTAGAGACGGAAATGTTTCTGGTAAGATGCCAGTATAAAGAAGAGCCTCCATGAAGGTCATGTCAAGGAGGTAAAAATGAGGCGGAGAAGTGTTTACTCTGAGCATATCTGAATCACCAGTTCCATTGTTTCCCCCACTGTTGATTAATTAAGCCAACACGCCTCACAAATGTTTCCGTTCATCCAACACACCACAAAATGAAACCATCATGTTTCTTTCACAAAAACAGATGTCATGTATTCAAACACTGGAATCAAAGGGAGATATCAATCATTAGCGCTTTACCTCAACTTTTATCTTCAACGTCTTTCTGCCAAACAACTATCCAAGGAATGTCACCCTGACCCCCCAACCTCCCAGAGAAGCCACGCTGCCTTGTCACCCCACCCCCAACTGTAGTACTAAGCCCTGCATCCTGCAGTTTAGGGTTAGTGGTGGTGGTCAGTGTGTTAGTGGAGCTTTGTGATGTGGGTGGGAAGAGGGGATGGGGTGGGGGCAGCGGTGTGGAATGCTGTTCCTCCATAGGGGGGGATGGGTTGAAGGTTATCCTCGTCAGATTTACCACTCAAACACAGCCAAAAAAAGACAAAGCAGCCTTAAGGCATTAGTGGCTTTTATGCAGGGCAGTATGTATGCTGACTGATGGGTAGAGTGGGAACTGCAAGCTTTGTAGAGCTTGTTTGTTTTTCAGGTGAGACATAATGATCACCTTAAAATTCCACATACCTGATAAGAGCTATCAGGCTCTGATGGTATCAAGGAGTGAAGAATAGAGGGGGGGGGGCGTTCTCAAGGGTCAAAGTATCCACAAGCTCAATGTGGAGGTGATTTGGTAACTGGTTGTGTATTATGCCAGGTTTTGGGAAATCAAATTTCAATATCCATCTAATAATTATCTGGTGTCTGTCTGATGGGTAAAAGAAAACATTCATTCATCCCTTTTGTGGTTTGAGTCTTCCTGTCTTAATTATTAGGCCTTAAGTCAGGTTAAAACTGGAGTTCCCCAAACTCCAAACAGTAATTTTAACGCGGAACCCTCTTCCTATGTCGCCTTTCAGAGCAAATTGCACATGGATGGCTTCCGTAGCCTGAAGGAGGGCGAGGCGGTTGAGTTTTCCTACAAGAAGTCATCGAAGGGCCTGGAGTCGCAGAGAGTTACTGGACCTGATGGCATCCACTGTGTGGGCAGCGAAAGGAGACCCAAAGGCAAGAAGGTCCAGAAGCGACGTTCAAAGGGAGATAGGTAAGCAGGAGTGGACTGTGAAATAACATGGAAGACATATAAATGGTATATTGGTGTCAAGCAAACTGTAAATCAGTATAGTGCATAATTTCATTGTGGGACCCTGCTATGTTCAGGGTTTGTGCCAAGTCTTGACAGTTTGGATAATGAATTCCCATATATTTCTTGAAAATGCCTGACTGGTGTTTCATCTACACAATTGATTATGTAAACCAAAAAAATCCTTCAATATTTAATATAGTGATTCGGTCTTCATATTTGTTTGTCTCCTGGTGCTCACACAGGACGTGAAGCAAAGGGAACTGGAGCTAGATTGATCAAACATACTATCAAAATCTGAACACCTGGTGGACAAACTGACAATACACATTGATTGTTGTAGATATAAAAGCATTCTTCCAGCTTTATTTTCTGCAATGGCATTCATCGGATCAACTAGATGTGATGATAAAGGCTTCGAGAGTCAGGAAAATTCGGTTTAGGTACCTTGAAAGTGCTTAAAACACGCTTGAGTTTTGCTCTTATAAAATCCCATTGGAACCCATTGGATGCAAACTCGTACCAGATACGAGACAGCGTTCTCTAATTTCACAGACTGAAATATGTTGAGAAGATCTCTGGCAAAGCTTAGATCAAAAGACTTGTATTGTATAAAACTAGAAGTAAATGTTGCATCTCATACATCGTCACTTTAGCATTAAAACCCTGCGTCAGTAACAGATCAACTTTTAATAAAACAATAAAAATATATGTTTTTAGCTTTGTGATGATGGATTTTTCAGATGATGCACAAATACTTTATTTAGCTTAAGAAATGTAAGACTACAGAACACTTAAATGTTCAGTGGCAGATTATGCACCTTTTTACATTTAGGTGCTCAGAAGCTTTATTTTCAGTAGTCCACAAATGGTCACAGTTGTGTCCAGTTTGGAACAGATGAACAATGATGTTTTAGTTGCTCCCCATTTTCCTTCCTTTTCCTCGATCCCAACCCCCACCTCAAGCACTAGCAAGGGTCACACCAGCAGGCTTGACGTGTGACCTGGATCAATAACTGTTTAAATCTGCTGGCCCCTAGTGAATTCACACCCACTGACTCCCTCTTCCTAAACCTCATCTACCAATGTAATGTGTAACTCCAAAGCCAAACTAATAACTACAGAAATCACAATGTGAACGAGTTTGTAGGCAATTCTAGCACCATTTATGGTTACAAATGTAGCCAACTCTAATTGATAGGAGCAGCCATGAGCATGGCATACTACTGCAAAGCACTCTGAACCTGTATATAATCCTTTGAAAACAGCTTCCTCGAGTTATTAACAATGGGCGAAAAACTTGGCGATCTATCTGCAATTACATCTTTTTACTCAAACATCTCTTCAGAGGATATTCTAGAGTTCCATGCCAAGGACCAATGTCCCTCCCTCCGACTGGACGAAACAAGAACCGAGAGGGCCGTGATTTCTTTTTTGGTAATTCTTTGGATAACAATATAGCGCAAGGTTAGAGGTGTATCAACTTCACCCTCCTGTCAGTTGTGATTAGAGCCAGAGAGTAGTCGGTGTGAGAACAGAGATCATTACCGCCTCAAAGAGTCCTGGGAGGCCTGCTGTGGTTCAATAACTCTCCCTGGGCCACACTGATCCATTGATAAGATATCGTTCCCCTCAAGCGTATTTCATTATGCAACACTGCATGGCGATTCATTGGGTTCGTGCACGATTGATTGATCAGATTTGTAACCAATAGTCAGATATCTTTAACACAGGAGTGAGGAGTTTCAATCCAGTTGTTAGTTTCCATCTTCATTTTATAGACCACCTTCTCGAGTGTGTGTGCGTATATATGACTGAGGTTGGGGAAAAAGCTTCTGTCCATTTAATTGATAACAGATGTAAGAGCCCAGGCAAGGGGGTGAAAGGTCACTGTTGTCATAGCAACAGTGTATGAGTAAATGCACGAAGGGTTGGGGGCTGGGATGGGATTGGAGGTTATAGAAGTGAGGAGAAGGGGGGCAGGGTTCAGAGGTCATTACTGCAGCTTTTTTAGACAAAGGGACCACTTCCCTTTCCCTCCTGATGGATGCTGATGTAGGGAGCTTCTGTGATGTGACGGTATAGACCTTGACACCACCCCAATGACCACTGCCACAAAGCCAAACTGACCCCTGGGCAGCCGCACTGTTCAAACCTCATCTGCCGCCACAATGGTGGCAGTGGGTCCGCAGTGGCACAGGCTGACCGCCCCACGCCCACCACCCATCTGCCTAACGCCCCTGTACGCGTGGCCATTCTATAGCTGATGTCCAAACAGAGGTGGTCGATGGCACCCCTTGATGGCTCCCGCTGACCCCTCATGGTGTGCATTTCTAGTTCAATGGCAATGAAAGGGATGTTTTACTTTGATACAATGGAGCGCAACGGGAAGTTTTTGGCAGTGACAAACTGACAAATAGCACAAGCTGTTCACGATACACAGAGATAAGGAGTCGTGGGCAATCTGAGGTTTAGATTTTAGATTGGGAATGATTTTGAGCATATCGACTATGTTTTTCTGGTGGAGAGCACAGATAGATGCATTCCATTTTTTCTTACTTCTATTTCCAAACATCACATATTAACAAGTAGATCTGTGCTACATAAACACACCAATTAAGAGATGACGCCAAGTAGCTTGCTATGTTTCTTTGACAAATTTGCTTTATGTGGCTCTTCATGGGTGATGCACTGTAAACAAAGAGTGAGTTAAAGCTAGCAACATGGAGGATGAGAAACTTTGGCCAAAAAAGATCTATCTTCAATGCAATATTGTCTTTTAATGGTGCAAATGGAGTGATCACATTTTCTATTTCAAATCTGGCTATAGTTGACAAAGCATTTGCAAATTGAGAGAAAAGGTTGCAACTTAGATCGTAAATGCAATTATGTAAATTGTGATATCATTTTTGGGGCAGAACGCTCACCGCCAGGGCCATGGCTACCATAACAATGCAGGGCTTCTATTTTTCCATGGATCTTGTAAAGTCATTCTTGCGATTCTGTAGTCCACTTAACTTTACAGAAAGTCCTACTTATGCAAAGGTTGATCAGAAGTTCATTTTTTAAGTTGTGGTTGTAATTTTTGACCATCTAAAAAGCACGGTATGTTCTGAGATGTTTCGACCTAGTGTGTTCCTCCAGAGAGCAATGTGGTTGGTGTGTGTGACCTGGAATGCCCTTGCTAGATTTATGACCAGAGGTAAACTAAAAGCATTCCAGGTGAAATGTTGCCATCTAGTGGCAAACAGACGCAACTTACATCTCCCTCAGCCACTCAAATGTGCTTTGGTAACTAGGACTTCATTTGGATGGTTGTCACCAGAAGGCTGTTTTTACCATCATCTGCTCAACGAGGAAGGTTTCTCTGTAGTAACTGCAGTAGTTGTTGGTGGGAAGAGAATGTTTCAATGTGCTAAGAATTTTTTTATTAGCAAATAACTGTTATGATTAATCGATTACCAGAATATCTTCTTATACTCACAATTGTTTTATTTTTCTAGTAAATACAGCAAACATTTGCCTTTTTCAAGTTTCTTAAATGTGAGGTTTTGCTGATTTTTCTTTGCCATTCATGACAATAATTGAAGTGTTTTGCATTTTTGACTAATTGCTGGACAAAATAAGCAATTTGAAGATGTCTCTTTAGGCTAAGGCAAAGGGAAACTTGGGAAGAGCTTTTTCTTTTGTTAAAATCTATTTGATCTCTGAATGAGAATCAATAATCAACTATCTTTCTCTAGAATTGTCTACTTGGGCTTTAACAATTTAGCAACACACAGCACACAAAGGTAATGACAATTTGGTAAACATAGTTGAGTGTCAAGCAGCTAAAGAGTCAGATCTTTCCCTGATGAGTACTTGTAAAGTAACAAGGAAAGTTAACGTTGGATTTAATGATGATACGCAATCAATCGTATATGCAGCCCCTCCAAAAAATCAGCTACTGCAGACTGAAGGACAAATCACATCTGACTGAATGTTTTCTACTCTTGTAGGTGCTACAACTGCGGAGGCCTGGACCACCACGCCAAGGAATGCAAATTACCACCCCAGCCCAAGAAGTGCCATTTCTGCCAGAGTATCGACCACATGGTTGCCAACTGCCCAATCAAAGCACAACAGTCCTCGCCAGGTTCTCAGGGAAAACCGTCCCCCTCGAAAGGAGACGAGGAGGAGCACAGCCACTTGGCACCGCCTCCCGATACCTCTGATTAAACGAGAAATCGGGCAACACTGAAGCCGGGGAAGCACAGAGGCCAATCATACTGCTTTGATGGAGAGATGGGACACACGAGCCCCTTCCTCCTGTTGAAGCTGCTTTTGGAACTACCTCAGGTTAAAAAAAAAAAAAAATTGCTTATGAAGAATGTTGCTGAAGGTTTTTTTTGTTTGTTTTCATTTGGTGTAACACTCAGGAATACTGCTGTATTATTGCACTCAGGACGCTTTTTAAATGTTTGAATCACTGCTGTTCTTTCAGGGATACGAGATTGTAGTGAGCAATGCCATATCATGGATTATCTTGAGTTTTTGTAGGATCTGTGTTTTCTGTTCATGCGATACTTTGCCTCTCTTGTGGGCGTCGTACCTCTGGCGTTATTGCTTAATACTCAGTGCATTTAGTATAGAACTACACTTTTGCTGCCTTACCATTTAGACTCCTTCCTGACTGTTACACCTCACTATCCGACAAGGCAGAGACGTGACAGTTGGTACCTCTGTAATGAATGTTAGTTTGCATATGGTATGGGGAACGGGTTTTAGGGTCGAGCTATACGGAATGTATTGGCATCTGCCAATATTGCAGTTGACCATCCAGTAATCCTGGGGCCAAATGAATGTCAGACCAGAAGTGATTTACAGCTTTTGGTCAGAGTTATTTTTTGTCATTTCATTATTTTCAGCCAGACGTTTTGCTGGCTGTCTACTTCATCAGTGCACATTTGGTCTGTTACAAGAACCGTCATTCTAACCACTGATGGAAAACCAAATGTTCTCAGAATACAGCTATGGAGATTGTGATTTGAATTAGTATTAAATCAAATCCTTTTTGCACTACAGTATTTCCACAGCATCACCATTTAACCAGCATCACAGCTGGATGTGGTCAGGTGTGGTCTGTTGTTCTTGGGGTGTGTGATGTGTCATGGTACTTTAGCTCCATGTTACATCACACATCTCCTCAGACTGCCGGAAAAACATGTTGTCACCACTATCTGGCGGGGAAAGCCAGATCATTTGAATGATTGTAGGAGAAGGCTTTAACCTGGAGAGGGCAGCAAAACATTGTTTTCAGTCTGGTGCTAAAGAAGGCCTCATTCAGACCAAATCAGGTGTTGCAGCCATTAGCCTCAGGTTGTGAGGACACAAAAAAGAATGTCATCATTTTGGTCCTGGACAGTACCTAGTTTCCTGCAACCAAATTGGGGTAATTGGACTTCTGACTCTTTGTTCAGGTGTCTTTTTTTTGTTGCTCTATATAACTGAATCTCTTTCAGATAGACACTGTCACCAAGTGTTTTTAAGGAAACATGACAAAATTCCACTTCAAGTATCATAGTATAGGCTATATTTACAGTGTCATTTTATTCATTTAATGTAAGTGGCTTGAACAGCAATACTGTTGACCAGCCAGTCTGATCGCCAGCTTATGTGATTGTCTACCGTACAGTGACACTGTGTTCACCTGATTTGATCTGAATGGGGCCTTGAGTTACACTTTGACCTCGCTGGCAGATGAAGCGTGAGGTCGGTCCACTTTCCATCGACAGTATATTCTCATTTTATTGAATGCTGTGTGAAATGCTGCTGCTTTATGATTACCTCAACTTGGATTTGATAGAATTCCAACCAACATGATACTAAACCCAATACAATGTACATCACCACCTATAATAAGATACTTGACCTGGACTGAGTTGAGTCCAGCTAGCTCTCCTCTTGATACTTGAATAAAATGAGGCAGAATCAACTATGATGATGCCGGTGGGAAGGGCTGGTGTTTTTGTTTATATCCACTGTGATCCATTTCTAGGTAGTTATTTAAGACATTACCTCCCTATTACCCTCAGTAGGGTGATAGTTCAGGAACACCAAGCCTGCACGGAGGAGCATGTAGAGCTAGCTAGCTAATCAGCATTTTTACTCCCGTTTTACAGGAGAAGCTGACAAGACTTTGTCACCCAATTAATATATATGTAAAATTATTCTAAAGCCTTTTTAAAAAAAAAAAAAAAAAATCATACTACTTATTTATTTTCATCCAAGAGTGCTGCCGCATCCTCTTTCTGCTCCTGCTGAAGCCTCTCAGCAATCAATGGTAGACATCATAAAACTGCCAAACGTCATTCAAAACTCCATATGACTTGAGAATATATTTGGGTAAATCATTTTCACCATCAAGGTACTTGTGTTACTTTGTACATATGTGCTTGATAAATCAGTCATTGTCCTTTTTAATTCAATGCAGTACGAATACAGTATAGATTGCAACCCAGGAGTAACAATATACAGTACATACTGTACAGGTACATAGTATTATGAGGACTGACGAAAACTGTGAGTTTGTTTTATTTTCTTTGCCTTGTATGTTTTCTTTTTTTAAATTTGTTTTGTTATTCTTATCTATGCCAAAACCAATGCAATGTTACTCTGCACTAATCATGTGTAAGATGCATTAATTTTTTTTTAATATTCAGTTTAATCTCTTTTGAATATATGTTCCATATTTTATATTTTATATATATTTTTCTTTTTACATTTTCATATACCACACCCAGTCAGTTGCTGGTCGGAAAAAATAAATACCTCCACTCTTTGGCTCATCTCAGGAAATGCCAATCTGAAAACTCAGGGAATACTTCAGATTGATTTGAAGGAGTCGAGGAGTGATTACTCAACACAAAGGAGGGACTGAATGCACATCGGCATGACGTGAAGCATAGGAGAAAGTAAAATGCAACGGTTGTTTTTTTTTACTTTTGAGAAAAATACTAAGATTGAGACAAAAAAGGCGATGATTACAAATGATGGCAAACAATTAAGTTGAGATTTTCAAGCTTTTTGAATCGTATACTTTTCATGCATCCAGTGTGGTGTGTCTATTTTTTCCTCTTTGACATAGCTTGCCATGATATATGATGTGAAGAAAATGTTCCACTATTATTGTATTTTTTCCTCTATAATCGTTGTAGATGGGGACGTAGTAGAATATTGTTAAAAGGGACTGGGGCTAGTAGTATATAATCCGGGGGTTGTCTCATCTTAACACATGGCCGATACGTGGTGTTTCAGACTATCAATGCTTTTGACAAAACGAATGTGTCGCTGATGACTCAAATATTGTTTCACACTTTGCCGTCTGGTGGTGTTTATACAAGTTTAAAAGTTGCCGAAGCAAACACTGTTCTGATAAATTCCACTCAGGATATGAAAGGATGAAAAGATTGTTAAAAAGTAAGTGCTCTGATTAGATGGGATGGATAACTTCTCTGTGTATTTTTTTTTATTTTTATGTTGAATTTACCACACTGATTGCATTGCCAGTGTTGTATCCTCTGACTTGAACATTTTCCTTTTTCTCTCCATTTAAAAAGGGAAAAACATGGATGATGTTTGTTATCGATCTTTAAAATCCACTGATTTTACTCATCTGTCAAACTCTTCACTGGATTCTGACACCCACTATTTAGATAAAGGTTGAATGAAAAAGTGTTTGTATTATAATGTTTGCAATATTCTGCTGTACTAGGTGATGTTTTCAAAGTATTATTTGGAAACTAAAGTCCATGGAAGACATTCTGATTGCAACAAACCTGTTCGACCCCTTCCGTGGTGTGTTATTGTGATATGATTGTCGGGTGCTAGACGGGTTAGAGAAGACCTGTAAGAAGACCTGTATGTGCTCAGGGTAACATTTGAAGCACATAAAAGCATTATGTATGTCACAGTTTGCTTTATGTGATGCATCTTGTTTGTGACCATCAGCCATTAAATTTGTGATGTTGTATCTGATCAGCTAAATGGCTAGAGCTACTTCCAAAAAAATGTGCATTTATTACTGATGAATGTATCAATGTTGACTGCCATAAAACTACAAACATCTTGATCCGTCTTATCTTGATTTAATGGCTATAGTTTGTCATTGATGAGCAGCATGTAGGCTTTTCAAAGTATTACTGTGATTTCTATATGTAAAGATCTGCTCCATTTCCTAGTAAATATGTCAATATTCATGTGTCTTTTTATTGTCTTCCTGCTATTACGATAAAGACTGAACAAGAAACATTACAACTAAAAATGTTGCAAGCAAATTCTTAGAATGCTAGCAATCAAATCTGTCTTTAACTTTGTTTACTGACCATTTTGTCCCTTTTTTTTCAGCCAATTGCATTCAAAATACAAGTTCAGGGACGTGGAGAAAGAGTTTATAATCATAGCTGTAAAAAAAAGTGCAAAAAGAACAATTTCTAGAAATTACTCAAAAACTAGCGAAAGGGAAACCAGATAAACTCAAACAAGAGATGCACAAGGCCAAACATCTTCACTGGATTATTCAGACAACATTATCATAGGTGTATTATCAACACGCTATCAATATTTCACTTTTTGGTAACATGGTTATTGTGAATATAACAATAATGGCTCCTTACAAAGGATATACAGTAGCAGCCATATGGACTTCTTATACTTGATACAAAACATGGTTTCCTATTACTAGATAATAAATACCTCTAAAGTCCTAATAAGTTTTTTTGAATATGTATTATTGAAGCCATTTCTACAACTTAAAAACTATTTATAAAGTGGGCTCTATTAGAAAATAGTTCCCAGTATTATAATGGTATAATTGGTCAAGGGGAAGTTAATTTGAACTATTTCTTACTTGATTATGGTGAGAAGTTAATTCTACATCAAGTCATAGTTTAAATGCTCATCAGCTATATATTTTGAATGTAAATTAGTTACCTATAATTAATCTAAAATAACTAGTACATATAACATTTAAATACATCTGTTGCAGAAAAAAGAGCAGCATTGTAGTTCTGTTGATTAACTGATAAATCAATACAAAGAAAATGAATTGCCAACAGCTGGTAGGCTAATAGATTGCTATTTACTGTCAAACAGATTGTCAAATATAAAGATTACCTGCCTTTTTTTGTAAACTGGAAATCCTTCAGTTCAGTTCAAGACTAACAGAACAAGACAAACAACTATGAAGATGCATGATTTGGAGAGAGTTTGATGGTAATTCTCTGTAATTTTTAGACATTTCCTGATACAAACATATCAATCGATAATTAAATATTTGTCATTCTCTCTTGTCAGACTTACAGTAATAACTTCTGAAGTTCAGGGAAGCAGAAGTACAGTATGTGTTAGGACATTTATGGGCATGCTTTGTAGGACTAAGAAATAAAGGTGGTTTCAGAACTTTCAAAACTTTCAAAATACTACATAGCTAGATGAAGTGAAATACCGAACAAACAATCAATTCCTCTTTTCTCTGACTGGTTACCCTGTGAAATAATACATTCTTTTGTGAAACCCAAAGTAAACCACTCAAAATGGGTGCACATGCGTGTGCAAGGGATGTTAATGATTAATGGTGTTAATGATTAATCTCTAAAGAGATGGCCGCAAATACATCAAAAAGCATCTTACAATACCAGATTATAGATACTTGTTTTACAAATATATCCAAATAAAACATAAAATACTGGTATAAGAAGTTAATTGTAATTTAATCAAATACAAAGAGACATTTTACACAAACTGATATCACATTTTAGCCATTTAGTCGCTTCAGTATCGCTTCATTTCATTTAAAATTCAGTAACTTTATGTTTATTTGATCTTGTTCTTTTAGTTCATAATGATGCCAACTATGATTTCAAAGCAAACATAGATCATGTCAGTGGTTAAAACATTTTTTTAAAGGAAAAGTGTTCAACGTTATTCCACGCTATTGATGATTTATCGATTAAAGAAATTACTTAAAATTTGCATCCCTAAATAAAAAGTCAAGTCAAATGTTTCGTATTCATTTTTGGGGACACACAAAAAGAATTCAGATATGTCACAGAATAAACAATAAAGTGAAACACTAAAGTATCCCTGATACTGATTTTGAGTTGTCCACATCACCATGGTTACAGCTTAAGGCAGCCACTTCCGGTACTCATCCGCCGGGGTCGCTGTTCTCTGTTTATGTTTCAATGACACAACCTCATGGGGTAAAATCCATCATGGCCGCACAGAGGGAGGAATGCTATGACAACTGTCACTTCAAATGACAAACTATCATCGAGTAGTGGTTTTGTTTTTATAATTTGAGGTTCAGTCCGGTGTCGCGATGTGGCTGCCACTCCACACAGCCTGTTTAAGAAGCCCGACGGTCCGCGGAAGCAGCTTCGTCGCTGCCATTTTAAAATGTACAAGGCGCAGGGCTAATGCTAATGTTTCCCTCTTCAGTCATTCAGCTGGACTTCGAGCGCAGACATGCACAGCTCTTCGCTACAGAAAACACGGGGACCCCTCTCAAGTCGTTCAGTAAGAGTCCCTGTCTAAATAAACATGAAGCGTATAGTGTCATTCCTGTACTGTTTCAACGTTAAAGGCTAAGAGGTCTTTAAAGGAGGTTAACCGGACGTACGTTTACCAACCCAACCGCCTAGCCTTCACTCTTTAAGTATTTTTTTCTTGTACAAATAAACAGACTGTTTTCTAAAACGTATAAACCATTTAACTCACCTTTTTGTTGCATGACAAGCAAGTTTTCTTCTTCGCCGCATAATTATGACGTGACGCGCCGTAATTGGCTCATTACTGCCCCAAGGGCCACACATGAGGCAGCAACGAGTTGTGTATTTTTCGGTATTGTATGCGAAGAGGTATCAAGATTGTAGACTATTTCGTTGGGTTTCCAAATGTATGTTTGGTTAACTGCAAAGCAAACCTCAGTTAAAGAATAGCACACAGCTGCTTCGCTAAACTTATCTGTTAAACCATCCGGGACTGTCTATTTTATTTGTGCCGTGTCCACAGAGTTAGACCTGGTTCTTGAGCTGGTTTCATTCAGGATTTTCCAGCAGCCACACAATCTGCTATCACCATATTGGTGTTATTCATTGTACATCATACTGTAATATATGTTTCTGTAGAACCATCATTGAAACCGACCAGTCACAAGTTTCGAGCCGAACCACTGTAATCAAAGAAAGCCGAAATGCTCAGAATGGCTGAAAATTAGGTGTGCAAACCTGAACAGAACCAGTTGCATGTTGGTGGAAAAGGGGTATCAGTGGAGGAACCAGTCCTGAAGGAGGCTAATCTGTGGCTGTTTTTAGAGTTCCGATTAACAATCAGTCATTATCAATCAACTTATTACATTTTGATTAATTATATACGTATGTCATGGTATGTGAGTAAAATAGGTCTTTTTAAAATGTCCCACAGCTGAACATTTCATATTCAACATATCCAACCAACTGTCTAAAATCCAGTGGTAATCAATTTACTGTGATATTAAACAGACAAAAGTAACAAGCTAGCAAATATCTTTGCTAGAGAAGTTAGCCTTCACATTTATTTTTCTGGTTGCCAGGTTGGAGAATGTAGATCTGCCCCCCCTAGGTGCAAACGACATCCTGGTAAAAATGCTGGCAGCTCCAATCAACCCATCTGACATCAACATGATTCAAGGTATTTGTTGTGTTAGTCACCTCCACACCATAAAACAACAGGAGCAAGAATACCAACACGGTATGTATTTCTTTGTAAGGCATGAAGATCAGCTGTTTATCTGACAGTGTTTTTTCAGGTACTTATGCTATCCTGCCTGACCTCCCAGCTGTTGGGGGCAACGAGGGAGTTGCTCAGGTTGTCGAGGTGGGCAGCCAGGTGAAGTCCCTCAAAACAGGAGACTGGGTCATCCCAAAAGATGCTGGTCTAGGTAAACTACAGCTTGAATCACACAAATCACTGCACAGGGTCATATTTGTTTCTCTCAACATGGAGATCTTACAGAGTTTGTGCCTTTGTGTGAGCAGGGACATGGAGGACAGAGGCAGTGCTAGCTGAGAACGATGTCATCTCACTGCCGAATGACATTCCCTTGCTGTCTGCTGCCACACTGGGGGTGAATCCCTGCACTGCCCTCAGGATGCTCTCTGACTTTGAGGATCTCAAACCAGGTAAAATGATAATAAAGGTGTTTTTTTTTTTAGTAGGTTTGTTTCAAATGACCACTTACAAACACAAAACATATGTGACTGACAGAAGAAGTCTTTACTTCAGTCAGTAAAATTATTATTATAACCTTTATCAGGTTTATGGCATGAACTTGCACTTATCAACAGAACCATACAAGCTAGAATGCGCGATGACACCACGCCCAATTAAAGTGCCAATAAAATAAATATCTGAATGCAGATTCAATGATCCAGTATTCCTGCGTAAGTTATCTCTGCTAACATGACATTCTGTGCAGTAATCTTAGCCGCCAAGTGACAGTTTCCCTCGATCTGTTGTCTCTGCAGGTGATTCTGTGATCCAGAACGCAGCCAACAGTGGAGTCGGGCAGGCTGTTATACAGATTGCTGCTGCCAGGGGAATAAACAGCATCAACGTCATCAGAGACAGGTGAACTCTTCATTGTTTATTGTGGGTAAATAACTGACAGAGAATAAAAAGACAAAACTTGTTATAGTTTTTTTTTTTTTTTTTTTTTTTTTTAAAAAAAAAAGGGGGGGGGGGTTTTTTGG
>OMLP01029618.1:0-10579 GCA_900302685.1 Spondyliosoma cantharus
GTGCAGGGGGGCCCGGGACGCAGCATTTGGTCATTTCACAGAGCGCTGCGGCCCACCAAAACAATGTGTAAGCAATCAGAGCTAATTGTGCGCTAATGGCTCCCTTTCCACTTTCCTTCTCTAATTGGCTTGAGCACCATCTGCACACACACATACATACACACTTGAATGCATCACACATACATAAGCGGCTCTCATTCTCACAACGAGAGCATCCACAACGGGCATCACTCAAACTCTCAAAATAACACGTAGCTTTAGAAATTGAGAAATAAACATCGTATTTTTCCAGCCAACTAGAGGATGAGAGATTCTCCGACAGTGTGCTCAGTCATCCGATGGGGGCACTTACAGTTTATACTGCCGCTGAAACCCTTAGCATGTTTTCATTGATTTTTGCCTTAAGAGCAAATGGGTTAAAATAACCTTATAATTGTTTGCTGGAATAAATGGATTCAGCCCAACAGGAGGGGGCGTTTTTCGTGACTCAAACGCAATCCCCGATGAGCGTGTTATTCCAGCCGGTGACGGATCTCCCCATCACACGCTCCATTTTGCCTCGCCTCTCTCCCACCTTGCACGAGGAGCCGCGAAAGGCGCTTCATTCTCGCGGATAGCTTGTCATCGCTGTCATCTCCACGGCTCCTTTCCCATGCATCAGGTTTCCTCCCCGCGGTTCTTTGTTATCACTTAGCAGGAAATCTTTTTCGGCTGCGCACTGTGGAAGCCATCACCGCAGGCAAAAGGTGAAATGGGTACAGCCAGGGAAGCGATTTAAGTGCAGCGGTTGCCATGGAAACCACCTTTACCCAGGTTCTCCCCATTCGCTCACCTTCCAGGATTCGAACGGCCTGCTCACTTAATTGACAGATTTGGAACCACACACATTCTCTTTCTCTCTCTCTCTCTCTCTCTCTCTCTCTCTCTCTCTCTCTCTCTCTCCACACACGCACACACTCACAGACAGAGTCCTGGAAAAATGATTAAATCCGATGCCCACCTGCTTGTTTACACTCTGGCAACCAATTCTTCTGTTTCGTGTTTGCTGAGACATTGTCCGTGCTACCATCTGTCCATTTTCCTGTTTGCAGTGAAAACATAATTTGCTCAGAGCAGGTAGAGCACTTCTCCAATGCTTAACTATTCTCACAACAATGGGATGCTTTGTTTTTGCTCAGCAATGCGCACCATCTCGCACGCGGCCAGCAAAATGTTGACTGCTGTCCACACGACGAGGCTTTCCTCCCATTGGACTGTGATGATAGGACTGTGTGTGCTTCCGCTTGTGTATCAGCAATGTGTATTTGTACTTTTTTTTCCCCAAATGTGCGTGTCTAATCCTGCTCGTGTGCTTGTCCAGGGCTAAACCGAAGCGTATTAAAGGTGATGACACCACCTTGAAAAATGCCTGTGGCTCCCCGTGAGCTAGACCGCTGTAGACAACTACGAGACGCAGCACAACACAACACAGCCTCGATTCGCACACACACACATACTCAAGAGGGATCTGAGGTTTTCATGTGATATATTACGGTTATTGTGCTGGGTGTTGTATTCTCCGTTTGAACACCCGCATTTGTATTTCTTTTCCAAAACACACTCTTGAATCTGTCACCACGAAACCACATCCGTCTGAGCTGACGCAAAGACATGCAAGATAGCTGAATTTATAACACTTCACACTTGTCAGCTCAGTAAAACAAAGTGTCCAGATGCAAGCGCAGAGTAATGACGCTCTGTCAGAGGGGCGCTAAGATACCCAGCTTCAAAGCGTTTTCACATCCCATATGGCAAAAACTGACAATAGCTTTTTTTATTTTTTTTTATTTCCATCATTCCTAACATGAACGCACCAGTATGATCTCAAACGTAACTCGGAGCGTCTGCCCTTGGTTTGAAGGATGCAGCGAAGTGATCTGAAGTTAGTCGGACTTGATTTCTGTGTAGAATGTAGTTACTGTAGTCTGAAAGAAGTCTCCAAGTCAAGCTGACAGTAGGTGAGGTGTTTACACTCTGCATCACTGGTTACATCATATTACTCTCAACCTCCAAGGTCAACCTGTAACATCTCACAGGAAGGGGTGAGCAATGCTTCAGCGTGTGTGTGTGTGTGTGTGTGTGTGTGTGTGTTTAAGCTCAGCAGGAACTTATTTTTTGTTCGGAATGCAGTGTTGTCACGGATATTAGCATTCTTAGTTAGCATTTTTACAGTTTTTTAAATTGCTTTTCATGTTTTGTTGTACGACCTAAAGGAGCCAGTAAATACTCCAGTTTGAATTATGAAGCCTTTACATGTCTCCAAAAAAGGCGGTTGCTAACAAGTGGCTTAATGAAACGATAGAAGTTGTCAGGGACATCACTCATGGACATTAAACATGAGACGTATCTACTGCACGAGTATGTCTTCACAGTTGGACCAGGGCGATGCTAAGTTCCGGGCTAGCCTACAAAAGAACGTCATCCCTGCAGCACTGTATTAGGACTGGGCCTTTTCTGTCCCTGACCATTTCTACATGTCTGTCTGTGTGTGTGTGTGTGTGTGTGTGTGTGTGTGTGCAGTGGGCTGTTCTTTAACATGCCTGAGTGTTCAGCCCCCTTGTCCCTGAGTGTGACAGGAGCAGATGTTAAACCCAGCGCCGGCCGCGGGGCTTAGAACACAGCTCCCATCAAACGCAACTATTTGCCCCACTGGACGGTGCCTCTGCAGGCCAGTCCAGCTCTTTATCCAGTGTTCATTCTCTTTGTTCATCATAAATCCTTTGCTGATGCCAAAGAAAAAAAAAACAGGCAAATGTCAACCCCCAAACTGGGACAAAAAGTTCCACTTGCACTTGTGGTACACAGGGATTTCCAAAGGCTGGTCTTCTTCTCTTTCTTGTGGTGCTCGTGTCATTGCCCTTGCTGCGTTGAGGTCACTCTGTGGTTTTTGATGGACAGGTGCAAGGGATGATGGGTAAATTGAGGATAAGTAAAGGCCAGACAGGTATGTTATGAAAGAGAATCAGAGAGTGCTTTCCGTGTGTTACCCAAGCATGTCCGACACAGTCTCTCCCCTCATCTGCCCCGGAGAGGCGCACTTTGCACTTTTTCATTACGTTCCTCACCTCCTCCATGTACAGCCGCTGTAACCCCTGCGTGCCAGTTTCAGGGAAACAGCAGGCCGGGGTTTTGAACTACCAACCTGGCAGCCGCTGGGAGAGAGCGTCCCCCCTCAGTGGCATGCAGGTCCAGACCTCTTGGCAGAGCGTTCTGACGGAGAGCAAACACATGTAACCAGTGGGAGTCGGCCCATCTGTCTCTGTCTCGGCTAGTGGCGCTCACACGCATACGCACGCTCACGCACACAATTCCTCAGGAAAGTGAGACATGAGCCTGTGTTGGCAGTGACAAACGGACTGCGCGGCGAGGGAAAACCAGTTGGAAGATGAAGTGACCAATAGATCAGACAACCGACACTCTCACTCGCTCTCCCCCCTCTGCTGTTCTGCTTTCCCTCACGCCCTGCTAACAGGAGCTAGGTAAAAACATAGAGGGTCGGTTTACCCAATTAACCCTATTCTAAAGACAGGTTTTTTTCACTTCCTTCTTGGAGTGCCTGCCCACACAGTTTTGTTTGTATATGCCCAGGCTTTGTGATATCTGCCAGCATATTTTGAGAATTGCACCACTGGGAAGAACCACTAGTTCTGTCAGTATTTTTTCCAACTGAAAACTCTTAATCTGAAGTTTCATGGTTTACATTTTTCCAGTATTATAGTTAAGGAATATGACATGGTATGGGTTAAAGCTGCAATGAAATTAAAGCTTTTTTTTTCTTATTGTACACTTATTGTATTGTATTGTTCTTATTTAACAAGATATGCAGAAAAAAAACAAATTCTTTGTATTCTTGATGGGTTACTGAACCCCAAAACTGATGTTCTCCTGATGTGCTGGTCGACCGCAATCAGTGTATAAATGTATGTATGAACTACTGTAAGTCGCTTTGGACAAAACCGTCTTCTAAATGACCTAAATTGTTAATGTAAAATATAAATGTTATCACTGCATTTCTTGCAAGACACTCCTGTACTCCATCTCTGATTGGTTTATTTCTCTACGCTATAGTAAAACTGTTTATTACAGTGTGTTATGAGCTGTAGTTTCCCTAGTAAATTTACAAAACCTCATCAGTCTCCTTACTAGTCTTCTGATGCTCCTCTCTGGGTTCGGCAGAGTGGAAAGACTGTTAGTGGACCGGGCTGCCCTGCTGTTGGTCCACTAACTAGCCCAGCGACACTGCAGCTGCGACAAGCGAAGAGGTCGGTGTGTTCACCAGGGAAATGACAGCTCCTAAGCTGCTGTATGAGCTCCGCTGCTGGCCGGTTGTTTTACAAAGCAAGCGCAACAAAAACACGGACACGACCCACTACCTCCAGACAACTCGGAAATATGTTTTACGACACTAGATACTCTCGAAATGCATTTGGACTTTCAACTTAGTTTCTAATAAATCAGATATCCAAAGTCCTGACATCACTGTTGGGCTAGCCGTTGACTGAGGTTACGTTCCAAAGATTAATATTTTGTTATTCAGGTTAGAATGATCCAACTTCATTGACAATTTGAGAAATCTTTCCTTACTTCTGGAACAGACTTCTTTGGCAGTGAGCCTCTCGAGGAGAACTCAGCCAGAAGGCATGAATCACATTATCAATTGTGTATCGAATTCAGAACACTTCATTTTCAGAATTTGGAAATGCTATGCCATCTACTGAAGACTCACTCAGAGAGTGAAATGATTTGAAAATGAATGTAGCCTATTATTCCCTTCCTACAAGGGCAAAACTTAAGATTATTCTAATGGTTAGCAATTCACCCAACAGCAGTTTTACTTAGAGTTGTTAACCTCTCTATATGCTTGTGCCATTGACTGTGATCAAGGAGCCAAATACTTTTTAACACAATTATTCCTCTTTTGACCCTGAGAGTGAGCTTTCACAACCATCAGTGACAGAATAGCTGATCCACTGAATAGCATGCTGTTTCAGTGTTTTGGGTTTTTTTTTTGCTGTGAAAAGTGCAAATTAAGTTCAGTTTTCCTCCATTGTATTGGTGATATCTCAAAATCTGAAAGAAATCCAAATCGAAAGACTGGATTGCAGTCAGACTGAGCGAGAAAATGATTTTTTTTGTCAACTGTGTGAACCCTTTAATTCTTTAGGCTGCAAAACAATATCGCAGCTTAAAGAATTTCAGTATCTGTATATTCTCTATTTTTTCGCCTCCATTTCTTTCTGTCAATCTCATTTATTCCTTGTGGTGATAAGGATAGGTGTGTGGATAGGTGGGGGGAAGGGGAAAGAAAGTGAGAGAGGGACAGATTGTGAATGTGTGAGGAGAAGGCAGCGGCGGGTTTCACCTAAAGCGGGCTTCATTACCATGCATCTGTCAGAGCGCCAATGGAGGTCTTGTTGCCAATGGCAATGTGGAAGGGAGTTAAAGAGCATCAGCATCTTTTTCCCTCTCCACCCCCATTGCTGTCTGTCTGTTTCCCACTGTCTCTCCTCCTCGCTCACTCTCCGAGCAAGAACGGTTAAACACATCAGCATGTCTGTCATCGCTCTGGCCTCGCCGTCTGCAGACCCCGACACAGCGCAGACAAGAAAAGTCCATTATCGCTTCCCTCAGTGTGACTATTTATCTCTCTCACCATCTCGCCCTGTCACTTGTGAACCTCCCCCCTCCCCATCCCGCCCCGAGCACGCTCGCACACACACACACACACACACACACACACACACCAGCCAACTAGGATTGTGACGGGCAAAACATTGCATCACTTGTCTTTCTGTCTTTCGGTGACAGCTGCTGAGCACCTTACTTTTCCAAAGGGATGTGTATCTAAACCTACTGTGTGCACGCACGTGCGCGCGTGCGTGTGTGTGTGTGTGTGTGAACACTGAATATTGCCCCCGCTTCCCCCAGCAACTATTATCCATGTGTTCTTTCCACAAGACATTTAACCACAATATGCCCCAGCGGGGACACTCTGACCAACAGCCGAGTCAGGCCTGCTGCTTGAAAGGAGCATGCTCAGTTAAGTTTCACTGGGTAAGTATAAAAAGTAAGAAAAAGTACAAAGCAGATTTGAAAGATTAGTTAACATTTCGGAAATGTTTGTTTTCCAGAACTGAGATGAGTAGTTTCGTAGCTTGGCTAGCTTATTGTACACACCGGAGAAGTGAGGAAATGGCTAGCTTGTCTCTGTCCAGAGTGAAAACAAACTGCTTTTCAGAATCTCTAGTTGTCCATATTAAGTGATTTTTTAAAACCTAAATGTCTTAAAATACATGCTAATTAGCTTCGGAAATGGTAGGTCAAATATTGCTTCTCTTATGACAAAGCCTTGTTTGACAAAGCCAAGTTAGCTAAATTCTGAAAGTGTTTAGCTAGCATATCATAGAGACTGGAGGAGTGAGGAAACAGCTGGCCTGGCTCTGTTGAAACTCAAAAACAAATAGCCTTACAACAGCGCTGGCTGTCCTTATTAAACTATACCCTCTAAAAAAAAAACTAAATGTTTAGCTAGTTTAGCTGAGTTTCAGCTGCTTCTTGGCGAAAAATGGTTGAGAAATCGGCCAAGTTCTATGCAGCATATGCAGCTATAGCTCATTAATTTACATAGTCCTTCATTTGTTTCTGTAAAGTTTAAACATAAGATACATGTTAATGAGCTTCAACACATTCTGTAAAAAAAAAATTGCTTCTCTTTCAACAAAACCGAGCTAAATAGGCTACTGTGTAGTACTGTGTCTAGTGTTTAGCTTCCCTATTGTACAAATGGAGGAATGAGGAAAGAGCTAGCTGTCGTTGTCCAGAGTGAAAGCAAATTGAATCTCGACAGTTTGGGCTGTCCCTGTTAAATGATTTTTTTTTAAAAACCTAAATGTGAACAGAAATGTAAATACGGCAATTTGTTGGTTTAGCTGAAGATGGGCCTACATGTTAATCCGCCACGTTCTAAGCAGCGTTTCCACCTTCATTGTCTTTATGCTAAGCTAGGTTAGCAACATTCTGACACCAGTCTGTATAAATAGACACTTGATATTGATGGTATCTCACTCTCACAGAAAGAAAGAAAGAAAGAAAGAAAGAAATGTGATGTGATGTGGTTTAATTAATTGCATGCTGGGTTAATCATAGGAGAGGTGTTCAAAATGGCATATTGTGAAGTTATTTTATAATGATAGTTTACGTTTGATTTGTCTAATTCACGTAAGCATTGATGTCTTTGTGAAGCTTGAGTTTGATTTAATATTTTAATATTAAAGCTGAAAATATAAAAAAAACAACCCATCTGACACACCTCGAACCAGCTGTGAACATAAATCTCTTTGCGCTTCGAAGACAGAATACCCTTCAAAAAGGCGGCTCGGATCCATTTCAGTACTCCAAAGTTTTCCTGGACAGCATGGTCTTTTGGCTATCTATCAAACTGCGGTGGAGCTCAGTGCCTGCCTGCTGCGACCCTCATTTTAACTACAAAAACTCTCTTTAATGGCAAAGCCAGCCCTAGTTTAGCTGCTGTCATCTCTTCAAACACACCTCCCGTCTCCCTCCTAGCGCTTTGTAGTGTTGCGGTGGGAGAGCCGTGTGTCTAAGTGGAATGGTTGACTGGTCAGGCAGGACGGGGTGCGGGGGAAAAGGCCTATCCTATCAGGTAAAATGTTCATCAGTGCTGCAGGGAACTCTCTGCTTTCAAGCCCCGAGCACACTGACAGAAAGCTTTAAGGAGCTCTTTTAAAGCGCCGGCTATCTTCTGAAGCTGGGAGTCTGTCACGCGTCCAAATGCAGAGCGATGTACCAAAGTGAGGCAGACGTAGCTGAGCCGGTGTAGGAGTGAGGTGGAGAGAGGTGAGATTGGAAGTCTTGCAGCAGGAGGAAGTTGGAAACTAACAAAAAACAGATAACCAGGGGCCTCTTTTTGTGAATCTTTCAGCATTGAAGCGACACTGGGAGCTGCACAGCTGAGGAACACCCTGTCTTCATCCCACTGTTGTTATTACAATGAGAGAACATGCTGCTAAATGAGTATCTAAGGGAGATCTGAGACATATGAATAGATATTGAAGGAAAGCTGTGGTCGAGGTGGAAAACCAGACATTTTCCACCTGTTACATTGATGCGTGCTTTGTTCAGTGCAGACGAGGCCTTGCAAGTCTGGCAAGAGACAGGGGACCTTCAGCTTTGACTTCAGTGCTATAATAGAAACACAGAGCGCACTGGCTGTTCTTCGATGAATTTCTGCACCGAAATACAGCCCAAAGGAAATGCCACTGTGCTGCAATCGAGGTAAAACGCTGCAACCCCACGTTGTGTTCCTCAACCAACATTTACTCCCGTATTTATCTACATCGCCAGACCCAGCTGCAGACCGCTGATTGGTTTTGCTTGAGTAATGAGCACAATCGACAGAAAGTACAATTTAATTAGGAGCCGCGAAACGGCAACGCTGAGATGGAAGATACTGGGAGAGGATGGGGATGGCGATTAATGGAACAACGCCTTCCCAGTGTTCCATCATGACAATCTGATTTATTAATTACCCATGGTGGTGGGGTTTTTATCTCACTCGTCATGCAAATTGGCAGAAGAGACACACTCGCGCATACGCACTCACAAAGGAAGGCAACGTTTGATATCATGGGGAGGCTTGTCCTCCCTCAGTGCAATGCGGAGCAGTGTGACTCACGGCGGGTTCATTAGATTCAGCGCTCGGCAGAACGTATGATTGACAGTTTAGTACAGTCAAGACAGACGCACACCACCACCAAGTATAGCTGACCTCAAATACACACTCACGATTGGATTTTTTAAATTTCCTTTAGGCGGGGAGGTCAGGGTTCGGTCGGGAGATTAAATGCAGCCTGCCTCCTGCTGCTGTACAGGCTGGTAGTGACATCACAGCCATGAGAAAGTCGGGCAGGGAAATAAAAAAAATAAAAAAATCCCACTTTAATATCCAGCTGCTGGATGCCTCTGGCAGGGATTAGGACCAGATTACGCTTGAGTGCGTCCTCTGTGGCGTACTGTATATCCACAAACACAATTATTCAGACAGACAGGCATTCAGTGAGAACAAAAGGAGACACAGACAGATACAGCACTTCACTTTTCTTGAAGCTTTCTGTCTTTTGTGCTGAATCAGAGCTGTGCTGTGTTGAATACAGGCGGACCTACAGAGGCTTACAAACACTGTGGCCTTTTTACATCCAGTCTGCTTGCAGAGGCTAATTCAATATGTCCAACTGCTGAGCACATATTGTATAGGCCTGTTCATGCGTCAGCTCAGCTTCATCCCTTTCTAGTGCCTTCAACCCTGTAGCTCCCTCTGCACACAAATTCAACAGATTCTTGACTTAAAGCTTCCTCTGTTCGCTTTCCAATAATGTCAATTCTCAGAAAAAGTTGACAGGCACCCGATGGATGGAACTTTGGATGTTGGGTTTTTATTTCAAAGGAGTGACTCCGTGAAGAGTCAGTGCTAAAAGCTAACATTTTTTTTTGCCTCTGGTGAGATGTTTTTTTTTAGCTGCTAAATTTTGCAGGAGCCAGAGGAGGAACTGCACAGCACACACTGAGAATGATTCACCAATGATGTGCTTCTCGTGGGTGGCAAGTTGTGCAGAATGCATTGTTCGAAATTCCTAAAGGCAAGAGCAGAGCACGCATGCATTCTTTTCATCCGCAATTGTATCCCTGTGGATTGTGAGCTGCTGCGTGCCAATGCTAACAGCTGCATTGTAGTTGACCGGCCATTCAGCTATTATGTGTGTAGAAAGGAAATTCATGCATGGTTAACTGGTTTGTTGGTCTATTTCTGCAGTGCACCCACAGACTTAAATTGAATAAAAAACAGTACAGAAAAGGGAATAATCATATCGGTAAGGAGGTCAATTGTAGAAAGTTCAAGTTCTAGTTACTTTATTAGTACCCAGAGGTAGTGAAGTGTATGGGCTGTCGTCTTCCAAAGGTGTTGGTGTGTAGTATGTTGATAAAAGAATTCTGCGGAGGCAAGGCTGGGTGGAATGATAGAGCAATCTTTGTTGAAACAGATCTTAAACCAGCGTCCGAACCAGAGTGTGGCCACTCCCTGGTATTCTCAAATCTCGGCAAAGTGATGCCCAAAATGCTTTGCCCTCTGCTCTATCTGAAATCCTCTCGGACCCTCAGTCTTAGGAGATCAACCAAAATCCACACCTTCTCTATGCGTGCAGGCCTTTTTAGAGTCCGTATGTTCGCACCAGCCTATTTTCTTCTAATTGGTCACTTTGGTAGATTGAAGGTCCATCTCTCGAATAGGAGAAAGACAAGTGACCTGCCTCCTACTTCTGTACACTATCTAACTAAGCTGATGTCACTCCTCGGAGCTTACAGCCTAAATTGGACAGGAGTGTCTCTTCATACTTATAAGGGAATGTATACCTTAAATCAGCTCCAACATCAGGCATGGAGGTAAGTTTAAGGTTAGCTCTTTATAAGGACCTCTTCTCCAGCTTGCCTTTAATGCAAACACAGAGCTGTGTAACGGCTTCAG
>OMLP01029619.1:0-10016 GCA_900302685.1 Spondyliosoma cantharus
CCCACCCGGCACAAACCCCTGAAACGATCACACACACAGTCCCGCTCACATGGGAGATGAGTTCGGCATGTGGAACCCAAATCAAAACAATAACAACCTCGCCTGCAGATGCTGGTAGCCCATGTGACCAACAACTAGCTCCCATTGTTTACAGGGGAGAGTGGGGAGGGAGGGAGGTGACAAATCTGTAGTGCTGGCAAACTGCTGCCTTGTTGATATTAAGAGCTCTATGAAGGTGGGGGTGGTGTGTGTGTGTGTGTGTGTGAGGAAAACAGGACATGGTCTGAACAACATCTCCGAAATAGGGGGTTGAGGGGGCAACTGTACCAGCTGTCTTCTGGATTCCAACACCACTCGATCTACACACACACACACACACACACACGTATATCAACGCCCAGAGCTAAAAAAGTGCCACGACTGACAGTTTGTCCCCTTACAAGCTGTTCCGTACAGAGACGAGAGACAACCCTGAAGATAAGCAGAATGGTGAAAAACTAACCTTTTACCTTCAGGGGGTTTTCTCTGTGTGCCTATGTGCATATGTGCAGTAACCATGCCACGGTGAGCCGGCTTGCAGGTGAAGCCGGTGAAGCTAATGACAAATGTCTTTGAAGAACAAAAGGATGGCGGAGAGAGACGGAGACAAAGAGAAAGTGGGTGAGTGTAAAAGAGAGAGCGAGAGAGGATATTACACAGGACCCCCGCGGAGAAGAGAAACAACAATCGAGGCTTTATCTTATTTGAAAGGTTGGGTGGGTTGTGGCAAGGGCCAATTATGATCGGGAATGTTTATGAAGCTGCTGGGGGTCCTCCGTTTTTAAGTTTGGCAATTTTAGCACCACGGAAAGGAGGTTTATGCATCTCAAGGCTTTTAAATGTCATGATGATTTCTGAGGAAAAGAAGTCACGAGAGCCTCAGCAACAATAATACAACTGAAATGCCAAGTTGAGAGTAAGCCAGATCAAGATGAATTTTGTTTTTCCCTTTCCCTGGAATTACCAGGCATCTTATTTAGAGTTCCGGTCCGCTGCCCACACGCAGCTTTAGATCTTACTGGAGACACCAAAGACCACGGAGACACCTTATTGGATTATGAAGTAAGAGGATATTCCACCGTTGTCCTATTCGGGAGCAATTTATGTAGATTGGCTCCAGCAGATGGCTGTTAGATGTTGGACTAACGAATGGCTAACTTTCAATTAACTTTATCGCTCCCTCCTCACAACAGAAGGTCTTTCTGTTGAGGAGGACATCTGCGGAATAGTTTGTCTGGCTTATCTTAACTGAGCAGCGGATTCAACAGTACTGAGCAACGTTCAGAGGATGCCAACTGTTGAGATGCTGCATTTCAAACGGCTTTTATCGCTTCTTGTAGCCTTCATGTTATTCCTGTCATTAAACACGACGCTGGCAAAGAATTAACAGTAAATCAAGCGAATCTGGGCACAAAGGCCCTCTGATGCACATCTCACTATCGCCAACTCTTGTGTGAGAGACAATGTTTTTTTACTCTCTCTGAGCTGAAATTACATGCCCCCGCGCTAAACACATTATAGCTTCACCCACGGTGTAAATATCTTTTCTACATCTGTTAGTCCAGAAGGTGAATTCCACATCTGGGAATTAACACTAGCACAGGCAGCTGGTTTTGATTCATTACACAGGTTGGGATCATATGAAGACACGGTTTGGTCTACAAATCGCTTACACCACTTTTAGGTTTCTGTGGTTATGAATGTAAAAGGTAAGAGAATATGATTTCGTAGACTATGTTTAAAGGGCCGCTATGTCATTTTGGAGAAGAAATTTAAACTCAGAGTTATTAATAAGGTAATAATACAAACTCAGAGATTTTTTTTTCTTCTCATAACCGAATAAAGAAGCTGTTCTCAGAGGTCCCCAGAACACTAGAAGAGGCTAGAGAGGTGGCAGGGTCCACCAAATATAAACAAACAGTATGAAATTGGGTTGTCTTTGAAGGTCAGTTATTCAGTTTTTTTTAGTCTCTCTTTGATCATATTGTCTTCCCCAAAACTTAATAGTGCACCTCTCAACATTAAAAAGTACCCTGACACTAGTTAATGTTAACTTCCTGCTTTTAACACAAACCCTTTTGAAGATGTTGAAATGGGGTCTGGGGGATTCAAGGTCAATTCTCCAGCAGGATGGCGTTACATCCTGTCCTTCAAAGGAACTAATTGGCACGTAATTGGTGTCCTATCTTTGTCAATGACTCGACTGTCATTACACCGGTGCAGGCGCTTACGGACAGGATCGAAAAGTGGTCAAAAAACACTTCTTGAGGGCACGTGGGAAGATTTGTTTGACTGGCTGCACAGCCCACACACCTGTGTTTCTGACCTGGTACGACTCAGAGGAGGGGGGTGTGTGGCTCTCAGCATGTGAGAAAAACAGAGAGTCTGAGATATTAATCATATGATATCAGACTAGATCCCTCAGACACATACAAGTCAGATTAAATTAACACGCGCACACACAGACACACATAGACACACACGCATGCACGCACGCACACACGCACGCGAGTACTCTGATCAACAGATGTACTGAACGGCATTAAACAACCGATACTAAACTGTTTGGCAGTCACAGTACTTCACAGCATTTTTCCACTTTTCCGTCCAAGCACAGAAAACAGACCTCTCATCTGAGGGACTCTTTGGAAGGAATTACTAAAGCGTACAAAAAAATCAGATCACTTCTTTGGAAAACAATCCACCGACTCAATCCATTTAAAGTACATTTAACCGGCCCCCACATTATAAATACATGTCGAGCAGCTCAGGGGAGGGACTGATATGCCCAAGGATGGGCCTGCCTTTGAATTTAATTTGCACTTATCTCCGCGGATTATGACAAAAAATAATTAAAGGTTCTCATGCAAACTGTCATGCACTAAGAAAGGAAGTCATTTAAACATCTGCTCTTTAAAGCAGGCGGTGCTGCTGACAATCTTAATAGTGGCGTGGTATCAAATGACGGTGAGCGCACGTATACGGAAACACACACACACGCAATCACACAAATGTCACATGAGGGCACCTCTAGCCGCCTTTCGCCCACCCCTCTGTCACGCCGCGCCCACTCTGCTAAACCGCGATAAAATTGATGAGCGACACTCAAATTAAAACGGGGCCACAATTATGACACCCTCATGCCGTGCTCTTAATTAGTACATTTCCATTTTAATTAATAAAGCCTGTCTGTCTGACAGATATCAATAATTCAAAACAGACAGGTCAATGGAGCTTCAAAATTGATGACCATAATTAGAAATAATGTGGGGATTTGGGAGAAGGTACTTCTGCAGGGCTGGGTTGGTTTTTTAATAGGTTACACTTGTCGCCTCCCCACTGTGTCACAATGTCTTTGCCCCAAACCACAACTTTCCACGGGTCAGTACAGTAATATTCATACTAAATTATGTTGGGAGACTTAAAATTAAACAGGCGATGCTTATGCTGTACATGCTCTGCTTAAGACTTGTTTTTCTTGTGCAGTTTTGTGCTTCTCTTTGTTATTTATTGTGCACAAAAACACACAAGAACTGATTGTTTTTCTCCCTTTTTTTGGCCATTTGGGAAAAAGCTAATCAGAAAAAAAAAAAATGTTGAGTACATGTCTGGAAATGAAAACAGATGGCTAATTTGCGGTTGCTTTATATGAAAACAAAGAGGGCTGCACTATTTTTTTGATAAAGATAAAATGTGTGACTAAACAGCATGATAATGAAGTGCTGTAGAGATGCCCGGGCTAACATGGAAAACATGTTTTTGTTTGGTACAGACCCCAACTAATGTCACATCGTCATGATTTTAATTTGTTAACATTGTTTGACTTTTCAAATTTGACAAGAATATTGTCAATAGCATCATTGTGCCACTCAGGTATTTTCAGGTAATGTATGATGGCGTTATAATCGGTGTTTCCAAAAGTCAAGGTCTAATTTCCCAGGAAACAGTCTCATTATGATCCTAAAAAAATAGCAATAGTGCAGCTCTTGGTTTGTTTAATTTAACAATGAATATTGTGTTTTCCAGCAGCAACCTCAACCCGACAGACCAGACAGATAGCACTCACAGGCGCTCGTAATTTTGCAACGAGAATAATTATCAGGCCTCTCAGTCAAGGTTTAGTTACAACTCTGGACTTGACTGAAAGGAGTGGATTGGTATTGACTATTGACTGACCATAGCCTATAAACTTGTTTTTAAAATTGTATGCCTATCACAAAAGCTGTAGAGTGAATTGTGATGACTCGACTAATCGCCAGGCAGCAAGGCTCACTGTTATATTTTCCTATTTTCTACAATTTCTTACTTATATTCATGTTATTTCTAATATATCCTCTCCACCACATTTATGCATTTGCCGTGGGAAACACGACATAACCTTGTAAAAGTAATGCTCAAATTTTCTCTATACATTTACTCATCATTTAAGGAGCTGGCTTTACAACAACATCCGCTAATTAAACTGTCCATTCCAGGTAAAAGTCACACTTTATACCTAAAAGTATGGATGTTCAGTTGAAGACTACTTTCACCTCCCAATTAGTGCTTCTGTTTATACACACTGTGAGACACGGCCGTCAATTAGCACCACCTCGTATATATACCGCAGATGACCATAATGCATGTTTGCCGATAGAATCAATTAGAGCTGTTTTTCCTTCCATAGCACTCAGTGCTGTCAGTCCATTAAAGCTGGGGACAATGGATTAGTCTGAAGCAGCAGAGGGCCCACGGAGCCCACTGTCACATAAACATAGGCTTGGAGGCTCTGCACTATGCATTATAGATAGCAGGCGGGGGATGATTGAGCACAAAACTATCTGACAGACACAACATGTTGAGCAAATTAGCATGCTAGTGACATCTTCTGTGAGGCTGAAGATTGATTTGTCTGTTGATCCATTACATTTTGCCATGCTCCCTTGACAGCCGTGAAGAGTGTTTGAACTCCTAAGAAGCGGCGTTGGGCTTATTTACAATTTCAATAACTTGCAAATAGATTTTTGCTGATGTCTCTAAAATAGATGTCACACATGATGAGTCAATTCCAAGGCTGCCGTCAAAGTGATCAGTGTACGACTTTCGGAGTGTCAGGGGCATTATGTAGATAGAGTGTGGATTTAATTTAAACTGCATAGAGTAAGCCTACGGTGTAGAACGCGGTACAGATGTTATAACGTCCTTTCTGCTCTCAATAACTGATGTTGTAATTATCCTGCCAGGCGTACTCCGATGAACTTCTTAAAGTGAATGTAAATCTCGGATTGAGACAACAACAGCACACACATTGCCTGTAAATTCTAACTACCATCCAGCACTTTGGCAAGAGATCACAGCAAGTTTGGACTGACCGTCTCCTAATCCACAGTTAACTATTCCCCTGCTCACGCACTTAATTAAAGAGCCAATTTGCATATAAATTTAAACTCGCAATTCCACTCCCGTGGCATCACAGGTGGCCGATTTTTCTCAGGAGCAAGAACCTGTCCAACGAGCCGGCACAGAACTCAATGCAGCTCCTACCAGTGAGCCACAGGTATTGACAAAGAGCGAGGGCTTTGCCTTTGATTAGTCTATGTGCAATAAATCTAAAAGTGGAGTTAACAGCAGGTTGAGGTGGGTGCATGAATACTCAACAATCCTGTGTGCAAATTGAGATTCGGTGTTAGGCGGTTCAACCTCGAACACAACAAACTCGAGGGAATCTTGTAATTTACACACATATTCATGTTTAATAAGATGCTCCCCCAAGGAAATCCTCCATGCTAGAAAATCACAGTGACCATCTACGCCACGCAAGGTGCTTCTTTATCTCATCTGGTGCTCTCCCGTGCATTCATTCTTCTCCTCCACAGAGAAGATCTCATTTTGTCTTATTATACTGAGTTATATTATACTGAGACACTAAAAATGAGAAGTGGAAGGTTGGAGAATGGTGCGCACGATGGCTAATGTGTAGCTCTGACTCAAATGAGATCATATCACTCTAATTTTAGCATGTTTGCACTGGTTATTTGATACCCTCTGAATTGATTTAGGAGATTTTGCAAATCCCTTTTTCAAACATGAACCCACCTTGTTCTAAGATATGATCACAGACATTTTAACCTTGTGAGCCAGACTCAGGACCCTGGCTTTGGTCCCTACTGGCTGTGCTAAAGCCCAGATTAAAAAACAACAGCAGGCTTTTCCCATAAGGACTCCCAGACCACGAAACAACCTGTTGTGATGAGCTCATATTGGCCAAATCTGTGCATTCATGTAAATCCCTTGTTAAGACCTGCCTTCATTGTGTTCACTCTAACCGTTGACTTTATTTACTACATTGCAAAGTGCTTTTTAAAGTTGTTCAGGTTTTGCACACTGTGCCACAGGTACACTGTATTGCAGGGAGGGTTTTAAAGCATTTTGTTTGCCATTTTTTTGTGTATAAATGCAGCAAAAGCAACTTCCTCCACAAAACACTGCCTGCTGAAGTTGTCATTGTGACAAATCCCATAACATCTGGAATTTTGGGAACCATTATTGTGGCTAAACAATAAGAACCCCTTTATTAGGCATGTGGAGCAATGTCTGTTTTTTAACTAAGTACAAGCACATTTCTGTTTGATATTTTTAGCTGTGTGTTGTTGGGCCAATCTGATACAGTTTAACAGCATATTTGAGTCAACACACTGGGTTTGGTCAAGTAAATTGTTACAGGAAAAAAACCTCAGCGCTCAATCAGATAATAGTACATTGAGTCTGGGAGAGTGAGACCGTGAATGAGAGGGAAAGGAGAGTGAGAGAGAGTCTTTTCAGATGTTAATCGCATGGTTTCTGAACTCCCCTGGCATCCCAACCAGGAAAACTGTTTTCTTTGGCAAATGCTGAGCATCTCTCTCACTCTTTCTCTCTGTCATTCACTCTCTGGAGAACCCACACTGCTCTCATGCACACACCCCGTCCCCTCCCCTGCTCTTTCTCTCGTTTCGAAACTCGAACGGCCTCCTTCGCCACAAACACAAAAACACATTGTGCAAAAAAGGAGTAAAACGGGTAACCAAAAAGGTAAAGAAGTGACCACAAAGACGACCAAAAGCATGAGCAGAAGGAAAACAAGTTGATTAAAAAGTCATGGTAGTTTATCAAAAGATAATTTGACAGTCCTTTTGGGTTTCTTTCTGCACAGAATGGGGAGTCTTTGGCACCGTTCCATAGCTGAGCTGGCTGATGCACCAGGCACCGAGTGTGGAACACATGGTTGGCTCAGCGCGGTGAACTGCGAGCAGGCTGATCAACAATAAAAATGATCAACAATAACAAACAGTTTTGATTTGGCACTGACTTTAATTCCTGAAGTCAGTTTGATCCCACCAGCCTCCTTGCTTTAAATAATTGGAACTGGTTGCCATGAATCAAACTAAATTGGATCATTTTGTTGGACTATGAAAAAGAAGTGACGACATCATAGATGGCCGACAAAGGGGTCTTGAGAAACGTGAGTAGCCTCAGTTCATACTAGAAGGGGAGTGCTGACTGTTGGCGGCCTAAAGAGAAGATTTGAGCCCTTGGATCTGTTGTTCTTGGGTTTTTCAATAACAAGCCGTGCACCCACTTGATTTCCCCTTCAACTAAGGTTATACTTCACTTCCCCTGCTTGCAATTAGTCTCCAGAATGCTATTTGTCAAAAACCAAGCCATTCGTTTCCACTGGTCTGCCCCCGCCAGCTCTTGTTACAATTGACTGTTTCCTGCATAGAGAAAACATAAGCCCTTGGTGGAAGGAGAAGGCCCAGCAGCTGGCTGAGACTGCAGTCTGACACTGTGTAGAGATGTCTGAAGGCTGAGTTAAGAGAAACTCGGACAATAAATTTAGCGAAAACAAATCAGAAATCTGCCATAGTGAGCAATTTCTGCCTCTGTATTTTGAGACACAGCATATTTATAAAAAAAAAAAAAAAAAAAAAGATTTCATGAAGGAAACCATTACTTTGGGCATTTGGGAGTTGGGGCCACGCAGAAAATAGGTCAATCATGGAATGACACCAATTGATTTTTGGAGCAAGATCTGACAAAATGCAGGCAAAGTAAATGTGCTGTTAACAAATACGATGAAGGAGGCTGCTCGATAAAGTAATGAGAGCCAGACCGGTTGACAGAAACATAAAATGTAGCTACACAAAAACCCCCGAGGCCTAACATCTATATGACACAATGTCATTTTTCCTCTATTTTCCCAATGATTGCAGACGAGGAATCAGGGTACTTCAGCGACTCCCAGCGAGGTAGGGAACCTATTCTATCTAGGTTACAAGGGACCTAGAGAGCCATCAAACAGCCAGACGTTTTCTTGGTAAATCACCAGCAGAGAGGGAACTTTTGAGAGTGCAATTAACAACCTCAAGGTCAGACTTCTCTGGAGAGTTCGCTTGGAGAAAAAAATCCTCAGGCATTTTCTCTCTTCAGTTTTCTGCTACCCTCCGTTCATCTCCTTTAGCCTCTTATCCTCCTCTTCATGCACATACATTTCCTTCACTCTTTTTCCTTGTTGGTCCCTCGTCCCCTTTCCACCATCCCTCCAAGCCTCCCTCCTTCCTCCCCTCTTGTCTACATTACAGATAGACTTTGTGGTCAATGGCGACACCATTTCATTCTCAGTGCCAGAGCAGGACTGAAAATCGGTTGCAGGTGTGCAGAGGATGAGAACCATGGATCTTAATCTTAAGGCAATAACGGTACTGTGCACCGAAGAGATCGGGCTCATACCTGCTCATATAATGTGGCAACAATGAACTTTTCATATTTTTTATTGTGTGAGCACACTTTATAAAAAGTACTAGCACTTGACAAGCACAATAGATCTCTAGATTTTGAGTACGAGGCTTTGAAGTGCTATACACAAAATAATTGGATGTCAAGTCCATGCTGTTAAAAAATTGGATGTTTCATCAACACATAAAAAAGGTTCATGACTCTAAGGGATGAAATGGCTGAACTTTAACTATGAGGATATTTTAAAGAAAGAGTCATGTAATAAAAGAGTTCATTTTTTATCTCAGTCACTGAAACAAGATTATGGAGCACACTTATTCAAAAAGGGAGTTACCATATTGGAGGTCAGCACCAAGATATGATGTTTTATTCCTTAACTGTAGCATTATACATTAAGCCAGATATGCACACTGTGCAATGTGGCCTTCACATGCCAAAAGTTACTGTTTTTTAAGCGGCATAGAAAACTAAAAGGTATGGTTGAGGTGGTGTAAGCAGAGCACACTATTGAAAGTAGGGATGGGACAATACATTGTTTTATTGCAGATTGTGATACAGGAAAGACTCAAAATTGTGAATATCCCCACATTAATGTTTTTTAAAAGGCTCTCTAGCTCGGTGATGTACAGTCCTTTCCTGATTTATTTTGAACTGCCACAGCCTGTTGACACAGCTGTCACCAAGTTCAATCGGATGTGTGTAATTACTACGGATTCAAAACTAAAGAATGACAGGGAGATGAGGTTACCACCATTTATTTATCCTTTATTTGTGCAGGAAAACCTTATGATAACTTATTTAAGATTGTTTGATTGTTTGAAGTGGGTCCTCTCTGTGATGCAACACAAATATTTGTTTCCTAACAAAATGTAAGGTTAGATTTATTCAAGAATTTTAAGATTAATATGATGGTTAGCAATCTAATATTGAGAACCGCAATCATGTTAGCAGGGGCTGACTGGCCATCTGTGTGATCTGGAGAATCACAGAATGGTCGGTACTCCAGGACGGCCGGCGGCTGCCACGCAGTCTCCTCCAGTATTTTTTTTTCTGGTAATCCCTCTCCAGTCCGGTAGGTGGATGGGTGGATGCCCATGCCCGGATAGCCCACAACCTGAAATTTGGCCAGATGCCAGAGCCCTCGAGGGCTGTTTGGGCCAGCCGACAAATCAACTGTCGCAGCCATGTGACCCCAACATAATTGTTCTAGGCTCGCTTTCAAG
>OMLP01029620.1:0-11184 GCA_900302685.1 Spondyliosoma cantharus
TGCCACCCAATCTATGTATTCTTGGCTTGTATTGATCGCCCCACCAGCTTTATAATCAGTGGGTCGATGTCAGCCAAAGCATACTGAGATACAGCCAGCAGAACAATTAGTAGTCAGGTTTTAATGTAACTAAGGCTTCTACGCTGACCAACCGCCCTCGCTCACGTCGTTCTTTAGATTGACTCGCGACGAAAATAACAACATCTAACGGTTCAGTAGGTTAATGAGCAATTACAGTGTTTCCTGCTGTTATGAAGGTACAATGGCGGCTAAAGGGGAAACAAAGTGCCAATTTATAGCCCGACGAGGAGAGAAGGGAAAACTAGGCTTGTGTAATTTGTGTACACTGATTATCAACAGGAGGGATCTAAAGCTAAAGCTGCAGAGATGAAAACAACGAGTCTCTTTTAAAAAAAAAAACTTGTGTAGTTATTCTTGTTTAATCACCTCTTTAAAATGATGAAATTGTTTTTGAGTAAAATGCATTTTTTGCATCGTTTCCATCGCAAAGGGCCGTTGCCAAGTTGCATCATGGGAAATCTAGGCGGCAGGTTTTTGAAATAGGATGAAGAAGACGTGGAATAAAAAAAGTGACATCTCTGGTTCTGTTGCATCACTTTGATCATCTGTTTTTAAAAACACCCAGCAGTATTACAGTCGTACAATTATACCAGTGGGCTAATTGTCTAAACCTGATGCCTACATTACCCATAATGCATCTTAGCCACTCATTATTTCCTTAAATTGCCCCCCGGGGACATATAAAGTGTTTTTAATTGAATTATAGACAGTTTAAAAAACAGTGATCAAGACCGATACAGCAGAACCAGAGATATCGCCTTTTTTTGCCTACATTTCCCACAATGCAACTTTGCCACTGAGTTACATCACTGGAGGCAACTCATCAGATTACACATAGCTTCCTCTGGAGCTTTTTTTCCACATCAGTAGTCCTCCCCAAGATCTACAAACGCACTCTAATGTGTAAAAATTGCAGGAGTGACACTTTAAATCTGAAGCAGAGGACCCATCAAGGAGACGGAAACTTTTTAAATACATGCATTTCATCGTGTACCTTTTAATATAATTTCCCTGAGGTCGCAATTTTTTTTTTTTTCTCTCTCTTCATAAGTATTTAATGTGAAGAAGCAGTTTTTTTTGCATCTGGAAATATGCAATCTGAAAGAGTTTTGATGGTGATCCTAATGACTTTGTACACGGAAGATAAATAATTCAATACTTTACGGTGGTAGGTTACGTAATCATACTTTAAATGTTTACCTCGGGGAAAATTTGCTGATGAAATGATGTAGATGTTGTTTTTACATGGCGTTTAACCCCAAATTAAAGTCTTTCCAAGCTCTAGAAACTATAGAAGAGAATCAAATCAGCTGCTGACTGACATGTGGCTGCATGTGGCCTTAGCTGTGTTTTTTACAGGACTGAACACTGTGGAGCTGTTCCCACACACTGACTAATGCATTAATTGATTGATTTTTCCATCCAGCTGGTCACAGTGGTCCCACATACACAGAACAGCAGGCTGAGGAACCGACACCGAAATCAAAAGTGCCTGTTGCTATTCCCCATCCAGCGTGGAGAGCTGTGATGCTGCTGACCTGGACAAGGAGAGACAGGGACAAGCCGGACGGGCACATCTGGGAATCAAACTCTGCCAGACAAACAAACTAAAGACTTCTGGAGTCCTTTGAAGTGTAAAAAACAAAGCGGGTTCACTCATATGAGTGTTTGTTTATTGGAACAGCGTCGGCCCCCTCGGCTCGAAGGAGAAGAGACGGTGTGGTTCAATAAGGGACGTGTTTAAGGACGCACTAAAAACTTCAATCTGAAGTCAATTTAAAGTCAAGCTCAACAAGTAAGATGAGAAAGAAATATAGGACTCAGAGTGTTTTGACCCAGTTTATACTTGTCTAAAATGTGTTACCCATCTGAAGATATGTTAACCGCCAGCTGACCGCTTGTGTTCAGAGCCAAGAAGTGTAAATGATCAGTTTACAATGTACAGTGTGTCGCGGCGGTCGTCCACTTGGCATCCAATAATCGGTATGAAACCAAGTGCAAACTGTTTTTGCGCGTCAGGTCAGGCTTGGTTACAATTCTCTAGGACTCGGTCGGGTTCGGACAGAGCTCCAACGTGCACCAAATATCCTGACAATGTATAAAAGAACCATGAATGTCTGCACAAATACTACGTCAACACACCCGATCCTTGTTGAGATATTTCAGTCTGACACAAGCATTAGGGCGGTCACCATTTTGGTTATTAGAACCAGAAGTTATCATATTTGGATGAGAGAGCTGAGGTGGAAAAGATGCTGATTGGACCCGATGACATGCTGTGGTAGCGATTTGTGAATCACAAGGTAGCCAGGTCCTAAAGTTTACCCTGCTTTAATGAATGTTTTACTTTAAACGGGACCATCATTCATAAAATGAACGTCACGCTGTTTGAAGAACTAGTGATAGAGATCATAAAACCTATTACGAAAATGCTTACTGAGGTAGTAAATCAAGTCAAAATAACTAGAGCTACTTCTTCATAAGCTTACATACAATCAGACCTCTTTTTATGAAATCAGCAGAGTCGCCCCCTGCTGGCCATGAGACAGAATGCAGGTTTAAGGAACAATATAGTTCAGCCACAAATGGCTAAACAACTTATGTAGATCATTAATAGCATATTCAAATAACAAAAGGCATGATTTCATGACACACGCAGGCGATGATAAGACCTCACAATCGTGCAATTCATCCCTCAAGATGCCTACAACCATACACGTCCTCCTCTCACACCTTCCTTTGCACGGACTGCATTTGGATGAATTCAACGTGTTGCGGACGAAAACTCGAATCACACGCCGCCTCCACAGAATTATGTGACAGCAGCACAAATTGAACGGAACGGAGAGCAAGAGAAAAGACTTCCGTTAAAGTCGGGGGTTAATGAGCGACGCGGGTTAGGTCCAGATCTCTGTGTATATATATTTAGCCAGAAAGTGATCTTTAAGTATACATTTTCTCTCCTTCTTCTTCTTCTTGTGACTGAACCCTGGTCATTAGAGATGAACGCACGTGTCCGACATCGTGACCACAATGCCCTTTTTCTTCCTACGACTATGCGCTTGGACTCTCAGACTACCTGTTCCTACCCTTCGTATAATTCTTAGTCCCTTAATTCTTTAATCCCACATAATCCTTTCATGGTGAGAAGAGGCATTTCTCGCTCTTTTTCACACAGCTGAAAAACACGACGCTCACTTGACAGAAATTTCAGGACACTGGGTTCACAATCCTGTGCGTCCTACAAACCTAGACTCCAGCTCGCTATTGTCCCGGCCCGCCCGAGTCCAGAATTACATAACAGATGGATAGAGAGGCCGAAATAGCGCGGCGGTAGAAAGCTGGTGTGAGGGGGATTAATCAGAAAGGGACAGTTAAATCATCTCTGAGCTAGAAAACCAGGCTGCAGCTACCTTTTCTTGTAAGCACTTTTAAAACTCACAGAAACGGCCGAACAATGACGAAGCACAACATCCCGGCGCTCGCGGAAGCTTCCGCAGAGGTATTTTTTTTCCGACTGTTGGTTAAGTGGCTGTTGCTAAGCCTCTCAAATACGTTCTCATCATTCACTCTACTTTCTTTGTCGTCCCAGCGAGAAAGAAGTTCTGGACTTTTCAGTTTAAGAGCCAAATCCTGCGTGCAGATTTCTCTCTTTCATGCGGCCCGTCTGTCGGCAGCCCGACGCTCAGTGCGCCCGACCCGTCCCGACGCTAAAGCTAATCCAATAGAAAATGAAACGCATATTTTCTATTTTTCACTTGTTGTAGATGCATTGGGACCCTCACACAGCAGCGACGAGGAGGAGAAAAAAACGCCTTTATCCGACTACTCAGTGGCAGCTTAGCGCCTGCTCGAGAGCTGATGTGGCTCCACCACTGCTGTCTGTCCTCCATCTTTCTCCCCCCCCAGTTCAAAATGGGATCACTCTGGAGGATGGCAAGCCTCTTTCTACTCTGTAGGAGGTTGCAGAGATGTCACGCATCCAGAGTGCTGTGGCTGATGAAAGGGCTGTTTTTTTTATGAGGAGACAGCATCCAGGCAGAGAAAGCATATGTGTGTGTTAGGGTGTGAATGTGTGTGTGTGTGTGTGTGTGTCAGGGGGAGGTTTTAGGTATGTGTGCAAGCAGAGATACCATATGTAGCCCGAAGGGTTCCTCAGCTGCGTCACACTGGTTTGCTCTTAAAATCATCTTAGGGGAGTTTAAGAGTGCCAATTAACCCTTTCATGCATTATTGATGAAATCACATAATAATATGTTTTTTTCCCAATGGTTGTTTTCACTCTGAGATAAGTGAAAAATCACGGCAATAACTTATTGTGGCGTAAATGTGCCTCAGCGGAACAAAAAGTGATAAAGAAGTGACTAAAATGCTTTTTTTCTTGGAAAGCCAGACAGCTAAAGAGTATTTTTCAACTTAAACATGAATACTTAATTGCAGATTTGAATAATATTTTTCCTGTTTCCACTCCAGTGGTCCTTATAAACCGACATGTTGCGATTAGCAAAAAAGGGATTTGCAAGAGGGAGGCGGGACGACGTAACAACAAGTGAGCTTTAATGAACTAAAGCTGTTTTCATAATAACAAAGGCAGGCAACAAAAGAGACTGGAAGTGGGAACAAAAAGCAAGAACAAAACTGAACAAAGTACAAACCTGGACGACACGAGGCACACGAGGCAAAATGCGGGAAAACACGAGGAGAAAACAGAAACGAAAAAGAGAAACTGACAGAGAACAAAGGGAACAGCTGAACAGACGAGGGCGGGAAAAAGACAAAGACAGGAAGTGGAAATTCATATATATACATACACATATATATATTCAGATACATGAGGATACAATGTTCTACCGGGCCTATATTTGTATAACGACAACGTTTTAGTCATTTTGAATTCCTGATGTCTTCCCGGTGTATCAGTTAATGTCGCTCAACGCCGAAGCCCAGCGGGTCTGAATCCAAACTGTGGCCCTTTGCTGCATGGCATCCCTCGTCTCTCTCGTCCTGTCATTTCCTGTCACTCTTCAAGCTGTACGATCAAATAAGGCCAAAAAAAACAAAAAAAAAACAGATGGCTTCAAAATATCAGTCCATGCACGTCAGGGTTAAACATCCCCATCAGTTACAACCTATTAGAATCGGCAGATGCTCTTTATATTTCTGTCAAAGTCAACTTTTATTCGTCATGTCACAACTCTAGTTTAAATCTAACCTCTGCATCCGGCCGTTTATTTATTTTTGTTTTTTATTTACTTATTCATTTAAGGGCATGAATAAAAAAGAAAAAAAAAAAAAAGAAAGAAATTCAAATATAGCAGTGTTGGTGGACAAAAAGCAATTTCTCAGAGTCAGGCTCTCGCTTGCTTCAGCAGTTTTTCACTGAACGTCGCACTCGGAGATTTGAAACACAACATATTTCACAGGCGAGTTTGAAAATCATCAAGAGAGAAATATTGGGATTCGGTTGCGCTATAGCTAAATCATCTTTAAAATTGATTTATAACAGTTAGACACTGCAAATATAGGCTGAGCAACGCACATTCTCTGGAAAAAAAGATTTCCCTCATTGTTGCTTTATTGCATTTTTCAGAAGATGGCTTCCTTTTTTCTTGAGAGCCGGTTATGGCTCTTCAGGGTTACGCCGCATATCCCCCCCCCCACATAAAGACAGCCTTAGTCTTCCTATTTAATGATGTGGAGGAGGACAGCCTCCTTTCACAGAGGTGGTAGTCTTCGCATTGCCAGATCCTATTTCTGCAGTTTTTGTTTTTTTTCTTACCTCACATTTGAGGAGAAAGGTCACCGGGAAGAAGAAGAACACGTTGTCATAATAAGTGTCTTAAGGGACGTTTTGCTCATGGCAGGAAGGGCGAAAGAGTGCGGACTAATCATGACGGTCCCTGGGGATTATTGTTGAAGATTCATGTTCACTGCATGGCGGGTTTTCTTTTTTTTTTTTTTTTAGCTGCTACTGTTGCTGCAGAGCGGAGGGACGAGAGGAAGCAAAATTCAGAGTGAAAACACTGGAGGCCTACAGTCAGTCAGGTTTATGGAGGGTGCGAAAAATTATCCCATTTGCTCCTGCTGGGGACGTTTAAATCACTGCTGCTGTTTTTTGGTTTTTTTTAGTGATGGCAACGTGGAAACACTGCAATTCATGGAACAAGCAGGCAGTAACCGGATGATGAAACCCTCTAATCACTGTTAGATTCTATAAACATAACGAAGAAAATGTTCTGCATTAACGCGCGGAAACGGTTCTGCGGGTTGTTTCGCTTCTTTATGGTCGTAAAATGGTTTTGTTTAAGCACTCGAGTGTTGGAGGTTGTGGAAAGATTTGGGTCTCGTTTAATTATTTAAAAAAAAACAAAAAAAACAAGACTCTCAGTATTTAACCGACACTGTGAGCTCTCTCCGGTTTTTGAGCACGCCGGATGCGAAACCCGTCTGTCTCTGGGGTCCTTCACTCCGACATGTCCACCATCCACAGCAACTACAGCGCATCCAACTTTTAAACTCAACATCGAGGAGATGTGTTTGGCTGATGATGCCTTCAGGTGCTTTCAGACGGAAGACGAAGCTGTCTGTTGTTCCTTTATGTACCGACTTGTTCTTGCTGGGATTGCACCAGCTGTGGTTTTTTTTTGGACGGGGTATGTCTGCGTATTTGTGTTTTCAGCTTCCTCATCCTCTGGTTGATCTCAGAGCTCATCAGAAAACATCAGTTCTTTGTGTCGTCGTGACCCTCCACTCTCGTCTCCGACCGACAGAGCTTTTTTTAATTTCAGCTGGTCTGGGGCGAACTTTCCGTGGACTTCATGCAATTGCGTCACCTCAAAAAATCGATTCATGCAATTATTTTACTGTCTCAGAAGACATTTTTTTTAAACAGATGAATAAATAATCTGCTGGCGGGTGACGTACGCTTCTATTAGTTTCACATCCCGATTTGACTTCTTCTTGCCGCACGAACAAACGTTTCATCCGCGCAGGAAAGGAGCAACGCGTCCCGAGAATAAATGTTTGCAATGTACGTGTCTGCAAACCGCAGATACATTTAAACTTTCCCTTCCTTTATGATGCAGCTTGTGCTTTTTTTTTTTTTTTTCAAAAGGTACAATTTTCAATTTTATGTCACGGCAACGCTGCCTAGGATTAGGAGGAGATCATGTTTCGGTTTAAAATACCTGCTGTGGTCACGACAAACACAGCAGGAGATTGCTGGCAAAGGTGTCCTTAATAATATCTTCACGGTGTCGCAACCTGCAAATATTGACTTCACCGGCATCCCCCTCCACTTCCCGATATGAAAGTCGGGTGCAAAACATTTCATGGGGGTGCGATAAGGCGCGTATTGATGAAATGTCAACATGGCGCATGTGACACATACACATGTGAACATATCAGCTGTTTGCAGAAGCCGTTAACTGCCATAAATTGTATTCCGGTGACTGGGCTGAATGGAGATATTCTTACCGTATGCAACACCGTGATACAATCCTCCCTCAGAAGACGCTCTAATTACCCATCACACGCAATTTGTTGTGACAAGGTTATTATTTTTTTTTTACTGTATCGTTTGATCCTTGACAGGTTACAGTGCGTAATGCTGAGATCTGGAAGTTCCTGCTGCGTAGAATTTCCTCCCGTGACAGACGCAGTCACTGATCTGCACACGCGACGGCTCGGATCCGCAGCAATAACTAAACAAGAAGAAGCCAGGGGAAGTTTTCTTCCAGTAATGTGGCGACGCAGAGCGCATGCAGGGGCAGATTGCAGTGCGCAGGATGCTCACAGCCCCATCAAAGAGAGGAGGGAGCGGCTGCATTAAGTGCCTTATTTACTCATTTTTAGCCACGCTTTACTGTGCCCACCCCTGCCAGGCTCCCTCTCAAGAGGCTGCCATTAATTCAGCACAGCCTCCTCAAAGCTTCATCAATGTTAATCAGAGCTAAACATAACGTTAGATTCCCTTCAGCATGCTTTGAAAAAAAAATAAATAAATGGCTCGAAGGCATGCTGCATGTGTGCGTAGCTGCTTGTTTGTTTGCATAACAGCGTTGATTGAAATGCGTTTGATGATGCAGTCGATGCTCGAGGTGCTAACGTGCTATCTGTGTGATGAGAGCAGCCTTTGGGTTTTAGAGGGGAGAAAAAAAAATAACCCCCCCCTTTTTTTTTATTTTCTGCTTTTAAAAGAAAGTTGGATGCATTGTCAAACTCAGACACGTTCCGTGTATCAGGATGGTCAGCGAGAGCCGGATCTAACATCAAATATTCAGGAGGAAAACAGGTTGTGTGAATTGTGCAAATTAGGAGGGGAGAGCAGCCCAGTCGCCAGGATAACCACAATAATATCCAAGGATGAACGTGGCGTGTCACGTTTAGACTATGTGCTTATTAGCCATGTGTCACGGCGGGAGGTGGAGGCTGGTGGCGCTGCTACAGCCAACGAGGATGCCAAACGGGCACCCGGAGACCGAGTCGCACCGCCGGGAGATGTTTCCAGGCGTATAAGTTGCAAAAGAATCGGACCAAAACTAGCTATTTTTCACGGGAAGCTGAACTTTCTCTATCTATCTATATTTTTGAGCCAAACCAAGAAGCTTTCCTGAACCTAACCAAGCGGCGTTTGGTGCCTAAACCTAACCGGAGCATAAGCACAGCATTGTGCAAACAAGAGAAGCAAGAAACAACCTAAACAAACGGAAAGTCACGACATAAAGAAACGTTTAGTCTGCCGATTGGATTGTCGAGACTGAATCCTTCTCCTTCTGTCTTCATTTTGACGAGCGCTGAATATATATATTCAATATTACTGTGTTTCGGTGCACTGACAGACACATAATGACATTTTGTATTACGTTTTGTTGCTTATAAAATTGGGTGGTTTTGTTTTGTCTTTGTTTGGGAAAAAATGTCAAAATGGTTTATTATTTTAGCATCATTCGGGGCGTACGTTGCTACTCTGGATTCTGGTCCCTTCCTTTAAATAATTGTGTCTTGGAAGCCTGGTTGTACTGGGTTTAAACGAGACAATAATACAAATAAAAGTATAAAACGAATCCATGAAAAATGAAGCAGACAAGAGGCATTAAAAAGAAGTTAACGGTTAAATGATTTCCAAGTAAAACGTTTGTCCCTGAACAAAAAGATACTAGTTTTGCATTAATTCACGCAATGGAAAGTTGTTTTTCCCTTGCAACAGTCAAATCTGAACGATCTGTTATTAGATGAAGTTTTTGACAGCTTTCCAGGTAGATGTGATTTATTTGCAAAACATTCTTGAGTGACGGATGAAAGTGGAGCCGTCTGAACCGAAATACGTGAAGAGAGAAGGAACATTCATCCACAGCGCGCAACGAAATATGGCCTCACCTGTAGCACCAGGCTCTGGTCGAAGTTGTAAGCGCTGGGCCGACCCTCCAGGGTGGAGAAAGCCACGTTTCCTCCGGTGAGCGGAGAGATGTCGCTGAACTCGTCCGTGCACAGAGCCGTCCTCTCGTCGTCTCCCGGGCGGATGTAAGCCTTGGGGTCCTTGCCGTAGGTCTTCGCACACGAGGCGCTGTAGTACTGGTAAGGCAACCAGGGCCCGTCCCGCGCTGTGCGCTTGTAGATGGCGAAGCTCTCCGGCCGACTGGTGTAGAATTTCAATCGTATGTAGGTTATCTCGAAAGCCTTCCCTGTGGAGAACAGATATGATTAGCTTTGAATGGAATCGCTGAAAGAATTACCGTTAGGACGAGATCCATTGTAGCTCCACAGTTACATCACGGCTGCTTATGTAAGAGACAAATATGGGGGGGTGATAGTTTAAGGCCCAGGAGCAAAGAGAAAAAAAAGGGACATAATTGCATTATAGAAAGAAGGAAAACAATGGGGGATAGACTTAATTTCCCCTACGCGGGGTAAATGAATGTCATTCCTGCAGGAGTAGAAGAATACCCGGGATTAATCTCTCACTATCCACATCGTAATGGGCCCCAGAAGTGAAACATAGGTCAAAGGGAAACAGGCGGCCTTGTATTAACTGTGGGACGCAACGGGCCGATGAGGGCAAACAAAAAAAAACCCTGTGTTGTCAAATCTGTGGTCAGAATGCCTGCAGAGTCACCAGAAGACAGGTTCAAATGTGAACGTGTCGGGCATACTTAACTGGCATTTGTTTCGATACGTTGACATTAAGTGTTCACGACCTGACTTTCGTATCAGGAGGGAGAGGACGGCGGTGGACTGATGGCAGCACAAGAGTGCGATTCGACCAATGCGAGTATGAAACCACTGGATGTTTTGGACGAGGGGTAAAAACATGATATTGCCCTGTATTTTTTCTAACTGTATCACAACTGTCTGGGTGGCAGCATTGTTTTTTCTCGCCCCTCAACAATCCTGAGTCCGCCACTGCTCGGGACAATCTCCAGCTGTGTTTGTACCAACAGATAAAACTATACGAACCAAAGAAAGGTATCCTCAGCCACAGCAGGATGTTTTCCTAACCCCAACCTCGCGTTTCTGCAGCCTGAACCTCAACCGGACCGTAAGCACGGCGTAGTCACAACAAAAGATCTAAGAGAGCGTTTGGGACAAATCTGCGGTTTCAAAAGCGACTCGATCGATCGGGTGGAGAACACGGCCTGACGCAACGTTTGCTGTGCGACGGGAAAGCGGTGGATCAGATCAATCGAAAAGCGATCGGTCGTGGCGTAGAATTAAAACCATCGATTGAATTTCATGTATCTGAGGTGGAGGTTTTAGTGGTGCATCAGCCGTTTTGGGAGAAGAGAGGAGACAGAGCGGACGTTGTTGGAGGTTTGTATAACTTCCCCCCTAAAGCAGTGATTTCAACTTTCAATCTGCGAAGGAAGGAAAAGACGGGGTTTTTTTTGGAGGACAATCTCCAGCGTCTGGAAAGATCCGAAGCAAAACGAGGGAGATATACCCAGATTTCCATTCGAGTTGGCGTCGGGGGGATTTAGCAGATTCGACTGGGTTGCGCGGTAATTGGTGTTGCATTGTGACTGGAGGAACGTCTGAGAAGTAATTTTTGAAGGCGCATAATAAGTGGAGGGACGAGTCTCCCAGGTACATGTTTAATTAAAAGAG
>OMLP01029622.1:3587-15392 GCA_900302685.1 Spondyliosoma cantharus
TAGTAAATGTATTATAGTAGCAGATACTTTAAAACTTCTACTCGAGTGCTGTTTGCTTCACTTTTACCAAAGTAATATTGATGTCAAACACACCAGACTTTGACTGTTGGTACTTTTAACTGAACTGATTTGTGGTCTTGGATCTTTTAAGCGTTTCCTCAGGACCTCGTGTCTTCCTGACAGCGCACTAAAGCACGCCATAATTCCTGCCGCTCGCTGCCTTACATGGCCACAACTTCCTGTCTTAATGTTCAATCTATATGCAAGCGGCAGCAGGAGAGGAGAGAGGGATCAGAAGTCTCAGAGGCTGAATGTGTTTGTCACGTCGACTTGTTGTGCACGGGCAGCGCTGGCTGCTGATGCAGACCGTTACATAATGTGTTGTGGTTAAACAATGGTGGGTAATGGTGGTGGCTGTCAGTGGTTATGGATTTATGATGCCGCGATTGTGAAAGCTGTCGGAATCACATAATAATGATACACGAGCGAGGCTGGTGAGGAGAAGGAAACACTGATAAGAGCTCTGAAGGCAAAACACATGTTGGGTAACGTTTGTAACCGCAAACACACGTTCAGTCTGTGTTTTTGTCAAATGACATAAACACAACAGGATTATTAAAATATTCACGACAAGAATGACACAGAAACGAGGACAAGATGCGTTTAATCCAAACAATCTGCATGAAACTGAAGCACAAGACACAATAAAAACAATCACAGTGAAGTGTTTTCACATCGACCCTGATCTGCTCCACGTCATGAAAACAGCAACGACAGCCGGTCTGGTTTTATTTCTTTTTAAATAAAAACTCTTTCTCGTGTCTTACATCCGGAGAGCTGTTCTGAATTCAAGCTGCAGAACAACGCAAGAATTTAAGCTTATCAATAAACTCCTGTAAACATGTTGTTCCTGCACATTCAGGCATTTATACACAAGATATTAATATTATTGTAATTATGGATCGTGATGAAGGTCTAAGGATTGGAATAACATGTTTTTTCTAGGTCCTATCATCATAAAATTAGATTTTTGAGTTTCAGTTCCCGATTGTGAGACTCAAAAATCGACGTTTCTCACAAACCTTTACAGGACAGTGAGCAGAGTCTTCTCTTCTCTACCGCTCTGATAACATTTGTAGATTCAGATTAATAAAACAAAATATAATCTGTTGGTAAAATATTATGTTTTATCGGTTGTAAGGAGGGAATTTCACAGACGGGGATAAGAAGTTAAAAACCAACATTGAACTAATAAACACCTTAACGCACCAATAATACGCCCAAATCCCTCGTTCAGTCCAATGAACGCTGTGAAAATACCTGGCTAACTTGAAGGGGGATAAAATAATTGAATCGTGCGGTTTATTCTAGATTTTCCAAACGTTATCGGACCGAATGGCTCAAATCGTGACGGTGAAACGAGTCATTCTGCGGCGGTTGTGACGCTCAAAACAATTCATCCACCGTTTCACAGACACTTCTTTCACAGCGGGTCAAAAGAAATCACATCCTCGTCTGCGGGAGGTGGGAACGGGATCCACAGGTGACTTTTCGCGGGTCGAGCCGTGTTTAAAAACCCTGTGCAGACCCGTTAATGTTGGTGGAAAGGTTTAAGTCATTAATATGTGAATCTGAAACAGGCTAATCTGCATAATGAGCACTTTGACTTTAATGCTTTTATACTTTAACTCTGTAGTTAATAGATCGAATGAAGGACTGAAAGACGGAACGAGCTCCAGGATAAATGTTTGAAATTAACCTTCTAAAACTTTTCTTGATCTAAAAAAAAGAGGAAAAAGAACTAGAACTGGAGCCGAGTCACGAGTCTGGACCGGGTCTGAATCATCAGAACAAATCAACAGTTTACCGGCCAACACTTTGTCGCTGAGGCTGAATATTTATCACGTTTCTTTAAACAAACATTGGCTGATTTACAGATTATCACATTATCATCAAGTATGTGTTTTTTCCCCCTGAGCCAGCAGCACCGGCGCTGATCCAGGTGAATCATCGGTATTGATCGTGATGAACACTATCAGGACTCACACATGAGGCCATTTCCAGCAGCGAGACTGTAAATAAATCCCACTTATTGCCCCTTTGAGTTTAGTTCACACTGTTCTTTAATTAACTATACATTATCCCAGTGGCTCTGCTGGGCTTCTCTATTATCTCCCCGGGTCCTGTTTGGACAGTTCAATACTACAGTAATTCAATACTAAGTCAACAGTGGTCCTTGGGGCAAAATCTGAGGAGCCGGCGAGGGAAAGAGGAAATACAGCAGAGAGAGTGAGAACGGATATGAAGCGAGCTGCCAGTGATGAACTGGAGTTAAAGTAATAAACCACAGAGAGAAAAGAGACCCGGAGGGGAAAGTTCTGCTGCTAAATGTTGTTAGAGTCAAATTAAAGAAGTCGTAGCAGTAAAAATTAAAAGTTAAAGAACTCATATTGAAGAGCCGTCCCTGTCGGAGACTAATGAAGGGGAAAAATTTATATTTTAGAATTAAAGACATAAAGTTTGCACGTTAAATATGAATCATATCAACATTTCTACAATATGTGTCATCAGCAGATTTATCAGAGACCGTTTGAGACTTCAGAACATTTTTCCAGCCAAGTTTGTGACGACAGAACCACATCATTTCTACAAGGTGTCGGGCTGATGAAGCAGATACTGAACGATGTGTCTGGATAATCTGCGGCCGTGTTTGTGGCAACAGAACCGGATACAGCGTTGTGACGAGAGAGAAATAAACAAGCGTAAAAAAGCTGCAACATAGTTTGAACTTAACTGTGGTTTTATCAGAAACATATGGAGCTAACAGTTGTTCAGTCCTTGTTGAGTCTCATCCCCATGTTGTCGAATATCAAGTCTTTGTGTGGAGGCCGACCCGACCCACCAAACCAAAGCACTGATACATAACAACCCAACCCAGGATCGATTTTTGCTCATTTACAGGACGATTATGTGAATGAATATTTCCTAGATTCTCCACAACAAACATGTCAGAGTTTTTCTTTCTCTCACCGAGTTCCTCCTGAAGTCAGTCCCTGGGATCTACTTACTGATCACCTAGTAGGGTGTCTGAATCTGAACATCCTGAAAGACGACAACGTTGTGTCGCCTCGCCCTCACATTCAGGATTTATAAAACTCTTCGCAGATTCTCAGAAAGATTTACATTTCGCTTATTTTCCCTTTGTTAAACGGAGCTCCAGCTGTCAGATAAATGTTGTGGAACAAAACAAAACGACTCAATCAGTCTCAAATGTGAGTCGTCTAACTTGAAAGGCGAACGCCCCGCCTCGGCCCGACGCTGTGTGGAAAATGGCTTCACATTTAAATCTGAGCTGCAGGACTCGTCACCGCCGCCTCTGACGGCGCTGACTCAGTCGGCAACACATTCTCCAGTGAGAAAACGTCGACTGTGTGAAACTTCCCAGTGGGAAAACAGTCGATATGAAGCGTTGATGTGCTGCAGGAGGTATTGTTTTCTCTGCATGTGTGACCGTTTATATGCTGTGTGGCTGTGTGTGTGTGTGTGTGTGTGTGTGTGTGTGTGTGTGTGTGTGTGTGGAAACTATAGAAAGAGCTATTTAAAAGTCTGATCTCACACCATTGTTCTGCTCTGAGGTCCTTGAGCCTCCGAGAGACTAAATGTCATATTTAAAGCCGTCACAGGATAGAAAAGGCTCGGGAACAAAAACAAAGAAGCTCTCAGAAGGTTGTTTTATACATCGAGTGTGTGGTTGATGTTTACATACAACAAACGGCATCAACAGCCAATCAGAAAACAGAAGGGCTTCTTCATCCAATATCACATTTTCATTATCATTAACGCACCAATCTGTGATTTCTGTCGCCAATCAAAATGCTTCTGATGATTTATGGTAGAGTCGGACATTCTGGAGGAATAAACACCCGGAGTCTCATCAGATTCTGGTCGGGTCCGGAGCCGTTTATACCGACGGGAGGAGAGCTGACAGATTAGTTTTTAACTTTTCGGATTAAAAAGTGGATTTATCTTCACTCCTGTTTATCAACCTGACTGCAGCAACGATCCGGAGGGGAAATGTTAATTACTTCATGAACGAAACGTTACAGAGAGGAGAGAGAGAACCAGAACCAGAACCAGAATCTCTGCTGAGTGCTGAGTTTAGTCAGAGTTGACCTCAATACAAACACACCATGTTCGGCTGTTTGAAGCAGAATTCGTACATATTATATCTTTAGTTCTAGAGATAATCATGTTTATCAATAAAGTAATAGTTTGCTTTAAAGTTAACTGATATTTGATAAGATTAGAGACGACAGCACAGTGTTATAGATCACTTTTGCTTTCCAGCTGTTTTGCTTTACGACCTCACAAAAGCATTTTTCTTGGGCCCCTTGTCTTGTTCCAGATGTTGTTAGTGGACACATCCTGCATCTAAACTTCTCATGTTTCCATTTGAAAAACTGTTCAAACCCTCCAACATTTCACACAATGAGCAGTTAATCACTCCTGACCACCTTGATTTACCTTGTGACCCTTTTGATGGGCCAAACCCTGAGATCTGGATCCACTGGACTAAATAAACTGTTCCTGACTCTTTCTGACTAAACGTCAGGAACACGGATCCTGAGCTCAGCTGGTTTGACGGGTCAGTGCCTCCACCCTCTGTACATTTATCTGGACATTAATGATTATGTGAATCTGATGTCTCAACACTTCCTGTACAGTACGTACAGACCAGAGCAGCTGGTCAACATGACTTTCAGACTCCTGAACTACTTGTTCTACCAGCTTCACAAGGACCAAACTAGGTTTTTCCCTCAGGCTGCTTTCAGACAAGAATATCAAATCTGATGTTCGTTCGAAATGTTCATGATTACGTCCCATTATGTTGCTTATATCAGAGACTTGGACTCTGCGGAGAGACAGTAATCCAGATTAGATGAACAGAGTTGTGAGCCCGTTCAGCACCTCGTGTCCCCGCTGTCAGTCTCTCCACACGAGGAAGACGAGCTGCAGATTTGCTGCAGGAAGAAATGATTTCCTGTTGTGTGGTAATGATCCTTAAACCTGTTGATTAATGAAGATTAATATATCATAAAGTGGAGTAATTAGCTAGCTTGCTGGACTGTTTGTAGGTGTTTGGATGAAGAAATATTGCATTAGAAAGCTGTTAAGTGTTTAAAATAAGATATATATAATTAGATATGTTATTTATATGATTATGAAATGTACTTTAATTTACAGACAAGCAGGTTTTAAGCAGAAACCAGCCGGAAGTTTCCTGGAAATGTATCAAAGATATTAGATAAAGTAATTTTAATACATTTGTGGATAATTGATGGCAATTTGGAGGTAATTTCTAAATAAATGGACCTGGAAAATAACGTGTTAATGTAGATTTTGTAGATGTGTAGATGTGGGACTTTTACTGTAGTAATGAGTACTTTCACCACTGATACCAGCTGGTTCTGACCGGTCACTGTGACTATTACAACACGACCCATATAATCTGATCCTGATTTAATTAGCACCTCTCTGTAAATAGCGGTCGATGTTTGTGAAACTGCAGACTGTCCTCCAGCAGCGGATATTTTTAAAAACGTAGCTGCAAAGTGATCACAGGCAGCAGATGTCTACGTAGACGACACTTCCAGAGCAGACTGGAAGTTAGAAGGCCTAACAAAAGAAGCCGGACGTTTCCTTGTTGGTAAAAGATCAATATCTTACCCAAGAACATTTTAACACCTCCGTCATCTTTGTTATGTTTCTCTCCCCGTTTGAGGAAACGAGCCGACAGCGTGATTGTTTGTGTTCTCTTTAGTTTTCAACGAGTGAATCAGCTGACTGCCTCCGGAGCCTTAAATTATATCTGTTTAATTTGATCATACTTACAATGATTTCATCTTTGCAGACTTGGCTGACATACATCAATAACAATACGATTGATTTTAAGGACATTTTGTACAGACATTATGTTCGACAATCGTCCGGACTCTAGGACTGTTGATGTTTTTGTGAGGACTTTCTCCAGATGTTGTTTTATGCTCGTACAAAATAATCTGCTTTCTTTTACTTACTTGCTTAAAATAAAGTGTTACTGACAGACGTGCTTCATCTCTGTGTGTTGCTGCAACACCGTCAGAACCATCAGACTCTTCCTGTTTCTAGTTTAACTCGCGGGACTCGTGATATTTTGGAAACAGCAGACTTCCACCTCGGTTACGTCTGAAGCGGTGAACAGCACGTGCACACCTACTGTATTTCTTTGGTGTACACCTACATTACCCTACCCAGTCTTTCCCGACACCCCTTAAAAACTCCAGAGCAAAAGTCCACAAGTAGCAGAGTTTGAGCCCGTCACAGCAGAACAATGTGAATTATTATTAGTGTGTGGTTGCATGTCACTGAGAGGCTTCATCATGTTTATGTTTTCTATATAATACCCTCCTCCATCCTCCTATTACATTTCCATACCTTGTACATGTGTATATTTTAGGGAATACTTTCCTACAGTCATCAAACGCGGTTGAGAAGTCAATCACAGCTGGTATGTGTCCTATTTCACAGAAGCGTATAGATTTACACCACTTAACTATATGTCTCTATCTATAGGAGCTGTGTGTGTGTGTGTGTGTGTGTCAGGCAGGAAAGTACAACATGTGATTGTGTGTGTGTGCAGTTGGCCGTGCTGAGCGGACGATAAGAGGTTTAGCCTGACGAGCTGTTTAACAGTGAAATGTGTCCCGACTGATACGCTCTGATCTCAGACAGAAAGTTAAACCTGGCTCAGGTTTTCACCATCAGCTCAGTCTGATGTCAGCAGAAAAATGGTTTGGCCAATTAAAATACGTGCAAGCTGACGTGCCAGGAAAGCTGCCTGGGTCGAGTCCCTGTCATTGTTATTTAAGACGGATCACAAGTGTTCATTAGGAAGTTTTCAGAGTCGAGATCAAGTCTTTTACGATGACAGAGCAGTCTTTTAAATCTACAGTGCTGAATAATCAGGGTGTTAAGTGGGTCATGTTTGACACGGTCATATTTGAAGTTTGGAGTTTTTGTTATAGTCAAGTTCAGGTCAAGTCTCAAGTGTGTATTTTGGGGAATTAAAGGATAATTCTGGTTTATTATGACAAAAGAGGCCGGCGCTAAAACAATGCATGGGACCTCGTTGGTAGTGGAGGTGAAATATACAATCCAGAAGTCCAGTTTGAGTGACGGATCAGATGCCACAACACTGTATAGAGGTCAGTAATAGTCTTTTACAAGTCATAGAAGGTGCCTGAAGCCTAAATTACAAGGTAAACAGTAGAAATAGAGTAACCGAGGGCGAGACACTAAGACTGACAGGAAGGCATAACAAAAAGGGAGGTTTTATGAAGCAAAAACAAAGACGTGAAAAAACTAATTAAATTCACACCATAATAACACGAGGAAGCAAATGGAGGTAAGACAGACGTGAAAATGAAACAAAGGAAAACAATTAGGAACTGATTAACGAAACACAGGTGTTCACAGAACAAAGGCCAAGACAGGAAGTGGGAAGTAAAACATGACACACAAGGATATAATCTACAAAATAAAACAGGAAACAGCTAAACCAAAAAATCTAACTATGACACGACTTTGCAAAAGTCCGCCACATCCCTGTTAAACAGAAACCTGATGATTTTAATATAAATATTATGGATTAAACACAAACTTTAGTAGTGGTGAAAGATACATTTTGTTACCATGTGCCCATTCCAGTTTTTGTGCTAAGCTAAACTAGTCTGATTAGACATCCCCGTACTAGTGGCTTGCCCCCATTTAAGGCTGTCCCCAGAAATCTCCCCATTTAAAAAAAAAAAAAAAACAGGTTGCAAAATGTTATTAAAGACCTCTGACACGTCTTTTCCTCTGACATCTCAATCAGGATGGGAAGCTGGAATGATGGAAAAATGTTATTTTGCTGTTTTCCAGGTCACAAGTCGTATAAAGGTAGAGAATCTGACAACAACAAGCCATATTTCAAGGTAAAACTACATATCCGACAACCCGTTAGCTAATGTTAGCATTCAACTCCTTTCTAGCTGACATTATTGTTTGATTACATCCTGTACGTTCAGCTTCCAGGCTTAGATTAACCTGTTTTAGATGTGTGTTGATATTGTAGAATACATTTACACCTGCCTATTGTGTGGTGTCAAACAGTAACGTTAGCTGTTGTCTAACAGAAGCTTGTGGGTGATCAAATATGTTGTTTAACCATCTGCCTTATATTTTCCCAAAATATTGAATCAATTTAATGAGTCTTGAGTCTGAGAGCAAAGACAAAGTGAATCAGAACTAATACTCTGGGTCTGAAGTGAGTTTGTGCTCCACGTCTGTTCTTTTCCGACCCCGTCCTCATTCAGTTAGGCTAAGAAATGAAATTACAGTCAAATCACCCAATGGTTTGAGGGCTAATAATGAGCCTGGGTTAATCAATCTAATTGTCGTGAGGAGAGAGGACACGGAGACTGGGAAACATGTCGGACTTCAAATGCACTTATACTCGTGGGTTGCTGGGTTCGTCTGCAGAGTTGTTGATTGGTGTGAAGTGAGAGGGAAAGAAGACTGATGTGAATGTCAGCGAGAAACTTAAGTGACTTTTATAACAGCCAGTCGATGTGAAGGAGCAGAACAAAATGACATATTTCAGAAAATACAGAGGGGGCTGCATGTTTTTCTCAGACTGCAGAACAGTTTCCATGGTGAACACTCGACTGTTCCCTCCTAATATGATGTGCTGCATGTAAATACATACAAAGATTTCTTCAGCACAACAATTTGAGGGGAAATTATCACACTTCATACACAATCATGTAGAGTAGTGTCGCTTTTACCTCTTCATGGCTCTAAAACGTGATGATAGGATCCATCATTCAGCTTTCAGCAAGTCCAACACAACCAGCAGACTTGATTTTATTTTATTTTTGATGTTATATTGTGCCAACGCTGGTTTAGGTTTAGGTTTAGGAACAAAAATGACTTGTTAGGGCAAAGAGAAGATCACGTTCACCTGGTTCAGCCATCAGTGTTGCTGAAAAATGCTGGCTTCAAAACTATTCCCACCGGCAGCGATGTGAATTTGCGATCATGCTCCAAAATGATGTTGTGATGCGGATAAATGATCGCATTAAAAATGAAACTTAACGCAGAGCAAGCAGAATAACCGACTGTCTCGGGGCTCCAGTCCGTTCTGTAGTGATTTATTAATGTGTCAAAACATCAAAACAACGAACAAGCGAACAGATCGAGGCCACTGAAGTTCAGCTGGAACTGGTGGATTTGAAGCTCCTGGTCTCTGTCGGTAAATCCTTAATATATTAGATACCTGCAAATAACATCCACTGACCAGTTAATAATATTTCTTTCTTATTCAAAACTGCAATACGACTAATAATCAAACTACTAACTCTAAAACTACACTACATGTACAAGGAATTTATGTTTTGCTCCTCTACTTTCTCAGACATGAACGACAGCCGTCAGACGCAGAGACGACACCGATCACACTTCACATTAACGCCATCTGCACGCGCTAGAACTTTCAAAATGGAGGCGAGCTCGCCTGGCACGAGTTTGTCCCCTTCTGTCACCAACAAACTGCCTTGTTCTCCCTGCTGCATGAATCTGAGTGAGCTGGGAATCGTTTACGTCGATGTGAACAAGTGTATATATATATTTCCAGTCTGTATGCAACTGTGTGGAAACTGTGCCGGCTGTGAAAACAGATGTTCCTCCGGGATAAATAAAGATCTACAGTCACTTTTTGGGGGGATTTATACTAGATTGCAGCACTATAGATGTTTTCCTGCCTCTAATTTAAACATTTCTATAATCGTCGGTGCAATTACTGAGTCACTGATAGCGACTTATTCACACACACTTAGTGGGAATTTACGAGGAGATAGAAGCTGCCGACAGAAGCTCTTTAAGCGATTGTGATAAAGTGATAAAGAGTAGAACAGGAATGCCTCCATTTACCCTAATGTACACTGCAAATCAGTCGGTCCAGGAATTTTAATCGCTCTGTCAGATGTATATTATCGCAGTCCTGACAAAAATTGGGGTTTGTTTATTTTGCTCCTGCTGTGACCTGATTTTAAAAGGCGCTTCTATCTGACCTCAGACCCGTGAGATTCAGCAGATTTCACGCTGACATTACCCACAGTGCCCCGCTCTAATCTCTGCTCTGGGAATACTGGAATGTGGGAGAACTAAGGGGTGTTTATTTTCAAGAAGCGTGGCAGTCCGAGCACGGAGGATTGGAGGAGGCATTCGGGTCGCTAATTCTACGTTAGCACAGTGATACAGCTGGTTAAAAAAACACTTCACACCAGGCTGGAGACCCTGTGCATGGTGAGTGGGCACAGAAAACAGATGGATCGATGATAAAAATAAATTAAATGCTGCATGTTTACCACTTGAACTGTCTCTGCATCACCACTCTAGCTTGTCATATCAGCCCCCGTCAACAAACCTAATTACATTATTGTGTTAAACCTGCAGAGACCTCGGGACTTCAAAAGATAATTGTGAACTTGAAATGTATTTCAGACGCTCCTGCTCACGTAATATGTGAACTGGGAGGTGAGAAATGGCCGGTAGAAGCCGCAGAGCGTCTATTTTCTGTATGAATGCGCTAACGAACGCGTCAACTGTCAAAAAGTGTATCAAGAAAACTTTCAAAACACAAACCATCAGTCAAGCGATGTTGCGTAGCTAGGGCAGCCATTTTAACAGTTCATGTAACGTAACCTTTCGTACGAACTGTCCACCATACGCACAGTGAGTGTTACGATTCAGAAACGCTACCATTGAGACACAAGAGCCAAACAACCTAGTCCTCACGTAGAGATTATCTGTTACTAAATATTTGAAGCTGCTAACTGGCAGGTGTAACTGCTGTGTGGCTAACAGATAGCGCTAACAATAGCTAGCAAAGTGACCAGTAAAACAGGTAACATGGAGATCAATCGCCGTACCTGACCTGCAGTTTGAAAAATGATGTTCTCGCAGATGTTAGCCAGTTAGAGAAGCTAACATCAACTTTAGCCTGCTAGATGTAAATAAAAGATGATGACATGTACTTCTGTCACAACGTGCTTCAGGGGCAAGACAATTCGTGAACAGGAAGTTAGTATCTCCGGAAACGTACGTCGTAGAGAGTCGAGGATGGTACCGTTGGATCCGCAGATGCCACATTAGTGGGTGGTAGAGCTTGGTTTCATGTCCCTACGACGTTCCTATCAAGACTTATTCAGGAATAACTTATCCTCACTATATCTTGCCCATTCAATTCTTATGGGAAACACATTTGTATTTCTATCTCTTGAACCGTACGTTGTAGAGAGTCGACCATGGTACCGCTGGATCCGCAGATGCCACATTAGTGGGGATAGAGCTTGGTTTCATGTACTTACGACGTTCCTATCAAGACTTATTCAGGAATAACTCATCCTCACTATATCTGGCCCATTCAATTCTTACCCCCATTATCCACTGGGGCAAGACAATTCGTGAACAGGAAGTTAGTATCTCCGGAACCGTACGTCGTGGAGAGTCGACCATGGTACCGTTGGATCCGCAGATGCCACATTAGTGGGGGTAGAGCTTGGTTTCATGTACTTACGACGTTCCTATCAAGACTTATTCAGGAATAACTCATCCTCACTATATCTGGCCCATTCAATTCTTACCCCCATTATCCACTGGGGCAAGACAATTCGTGAACAGGAAGTTAGTATCTCCGGAACCGTACGTCGTGGAGAGTCGACCATG
>OMLP01029624.1:0-19670 GCA_900302685.1 Spondyliosoma cantharus
TTTCATTTCATGTCATGAATGTTTTATGTCAGTGTTGCGTTTAGGGAGCATGATGATGCCAAGAATTAAAGGGAGGGGCGGATCAAAGACACTTTAGTTGTGAAATAGCCGGGATAGAGGCAAGACGAGACTGTACTGTATGTTTGTTTTTTGTTTTTTTTTCTAAAAGGGGGGGGTGGATGCTCAAAAGTTGCCGAAATGTACAGTGAATATTTGTACTGATCTTGTATTTGACGGCCTTTAATGCACAAGTTAATCCTCTACCTGCTGTGTAGTGAGTAGGCGGCTCCACTGTTGACCCATCTTATAGGTAGTTGATCATATTTAGCCTTACAAGAAGACCTTGTTTAGTCTTAATATGTTGTTTACAGGATGTTTATTATTATTATTGACTGCATGCATACCAATGTTATACCCATGTTCGGCCTTATTTATGTTACTGTCACATTTGTGTGTTTCTAGGCTGACCCGGTCTACAACGTTTGACTTGTAGATTGTCGATGCAGTGGAAAAGGAAGCCGTTGGAGAGCTGTCTGTATATAACGAACAGTGTTGTGGTATATTTTCATACAGCGAGGGAACTATTTTTTTTTCTTTTTGTCTTTCCTGATCTGCGTTCATTGTTTGAAACCAGTGGAAGATGAACCTTTTTATATATTCATGTTTTTATTACCCCTTGGGAAGCTCATGTGTAAATATTTTTGTTAATATCGTTTTTTGTTTTTTTTCAGATGTTCTTTTTTTTCTTTGCATGTCCTGGCATTGTCGATCGGAAGAACAGTAACTAAAAGGTGTAGAACACAGGGGGACTCGTTGACTTGAAATTGTGGTGGTTTCTTTCTATATGGATCTTTTTACAGGAATAAAGTATGTATATTTTCACAGAAAAAGCACAGAGTCTGCGATGCATGTGGTGTTCCAGGAAAAACAGAAGTTGACAGATAGATACTTTTTTTTTTTTCATTCTCATCTTTATTGCTCATCATACAGGTTACACATGATCATCATTTTTCTTTCAGGTGGAAAAGAGTTGCGGTCTTTGCTCGGCGCCACACACCGCCCACGTGAACTGACTGGGGCAACACTCTGGGCGATGTGTGGCCTTTTGTGAGACAAAGCAGCTTCTTCTTTTTTGCTGCGACTTCCTGCACGGGCTCCTCTCCTCTCCCTGAAGCCAACAGTACACTCATCCATAAAGTAGGAAACACTACACTGTGGCGAGGAGTTTAGTAGTGCTTTCTACTTTATGGATGACTGCACTGTACATCCAATCGTCTTCTTCCGTCTTCCACTTCTCTCTTCTTCTGCACCTGCACACACACACACACCATCCCCCACCCAGACACACACTTTCACCCAAAAACTGAAACCCTCTTAGCTCAACGCTCAAGACAGCCCTCGCGTTTGTCGAAGCAGAAAATGCACACTTCCTGATTTGCCTTGAAACATTTGCATGTATAGTTTTCACACAAAATTTCACATCAAAATTCAAATCCAAGTTCGGCCCGTTAACATTTATTTATAGGAAGCCAAACTTAGACAAAAGGACCCCACCTGTAAACCTCAAACTGCACCTGAGTGCATTTTTTTTTAGGCAAAAGTCAGAAACTAAGCCGCTTGCCAGAGGAAGCGCTATCTTGAGGAAGCCATTTTGTCGGGCATGAGTAAGCTTTTCTGTCTGAGTAAAGGATCACTTCGTACATTCAGAAGTCATACAAAATAGGTCAAACACAAAAATATTGTAATGAAAAACAAATAAAAAAATATTAAGTAGATACATTAAACACTCAAATAAATAAATAAATGAAAGATTACAGGAGCAAAGAAAAGGTTGTTTAGTTTGAAGTACAAAGTTTTTAAATCTAAATCCAAATGGACTTCTGAATAGAGACCACACGACTAAAAGTGAGATTGAAAGAAATGCAGAAGTAATGGAGAAAAAGTTGCTCCGATGTATCCGTCATTAACTGACAAGTAAAAAAAGCGTTTTCACAACGTCATCACAATTAATAATCAGCATTAAATAAACACCGTCGCCTGTCATACTTTACCTCTACCTTCACTTTGTTTTCTCTCATTTTCAAGTGGAGCTCGTCCGGCTGCCTCACAGGTGTCTTCTGTCCGTCCAAGGAGCAGATGAAGAAGAAGAAGAAGAAGTTGTCTCCTTTTGAACCCTCCACAACCACGTGATGCAACCACAGGAAGAGGTCTAACAGTCACAGCCGCTCTCCTTCTCTTCTTCCGTCTTTCCTCTCTGCCTTCTGGAGGCGCTTTTTCAAAATGCTGACAGCGGCTCAGAAACATCACTTTGCCAGGAAACAAATAATCTCAACATTAGAGATTTATCAGAACAAAAAAAAAAAACTGCAAAAAAACATCCCAGATTTTCTTTTTAATCATTTGTTTTTTTCATCAACTTCAAATCGAATTATTTGAAGGCTTAAGCTCAGTTTTCCATCCTGACCATGTCTGTGCTCCAGACCATAATGTCATTTATAGTTTATATCTATATAGATGTTCTGTAGCTTCATGCAGTTTGTCCACCCCAGAGTGAAGTGTGAAGTCTGGTAATAATCCTATAATGAAGTGAAAGTTTACAACACACTGTGAGCACATCTGTATTGTCCCCACCAGGTGAATCTGAACTATTTATAGTGTGTTTTACATTTATATTCATATTTATGTCTTTTATCAACATTTCATGGCTTAGTGTGTGAAGCATGTACATTAAATGTACTTCCTCAGATCATCTTTAAATTAGAATGAGAAAAAAGCGAGACATGGGAAGATTTGGTTACTCACGCCGAGTGCCTGATGAGTAACGCACTTCCTGTGAGGTGATGGTTTCGCTGATAAGCTTTGGCTTTGCTAGAAATATCAAAGTCTTCCAAGCATGTTTACTGTCAGATGGGTTAGTGATGAGTGGTGAGCGGGACACACAGCGTTGTGAACCGTAGCGAGGCATTTTTTTTTTGGTTTTTTGTTTGTTCAGAATGAAACCGCCCGAACTGAAATCAGTTGTAAAACTACACCAGCAGAGGAGAGTTTCCTCACATTCACTCATGTACACGTTGAAAAACGTACATACTGACATGTGAAAACAGCTTAAAGATGGACTTGAAAGTGGACCTGTCCTCTAACGTCAAAGTCGACTTCAGACTTTTTTTTTCCCCCTTGTTCAGAAGATGACTTGTTTGCATGTGGAGCGACATGTTGGTCACCATGACTACCGTTACCTTTCTCGCTGGTGTTCCAAAGTGAAAGGCGGCAGGTTTCAATTCCTCGTAAATGTAAATGCCCAACTGTAACCATGTGGTTTCCCATAATGCCAAAAGCAGGTCAGAGGACGCCGTGGATGATGGATGAAAGCTACACTGATGACATTTAGCGTTGGAACACCGGCATGTGTGTTTCAGTGAGAACACCAGTGAAGTGTGTCGCACATCGTACCCTATGGGGAATAGATGCATGCAGCCTTAAAAACTGATCAGTTAAATGGAAAACCAGCTTGTTTGCTTTTAAATAAAGTGGTTCAAATCTGATCTAGGTCACACCAAAAAAAATTTTGTGAAGAAGATGCCGCAGGGATGAGCAGACATGCCTGTGAGCACTGTGAGGGAGTGCTGATAGGTGCCTTCACAACCAGAACACACAGTGGTGATAACACAGCTCGGTCTGACTTATTCAATAAGACTTTTAGTTTTGCAAAGAAGCTGCTCACACACAGTGTACTTGTTTAAGTGTGTTTGTGCACAACTTATAATTTCTAAATGGGGTGGAGGGTTAAAGTGTAAAGGATTGGGGCTTAGGGCACATTTTTACTTCTCTTTGTATTATTTCTCAGTCCTCACACCAGCTCCATCTAGTGAAATATGGTCTAATAAGGCCAGCTTCAGTGTAGTAATATGACCTTTAATGCGTGCAGAGAGAGAAACATCCATTATAGGTAGAGGTCGCTACCAAAGGTACACAAACAAAAAGGACGCTTTTCCCTGGCGGGGTTGCGGTGATGTTGTTGTCCCACTTTTTCAGGGGGATTACTGGAGCCTATCCCAGTGACTCATTGGGCGAAGGCCAGGGTACACCCCTGAATGAGTCGCCAGCTCATTGCAGGACCCTTAGTGATGGCAGAGGCTAGTGCCAACTGCACATCAGGAGCAGTTGTGGGGTTCAGTATCTTGCTCAAGGATACTTCGGCATGTAGCTCAGTCCCGCCCAGGGGAGCCTGGAATCGAACCAGTGACCTTCCGATCACTGATGCATTATCAACAGAGGCATTATCAGTCAAATGTAATTTAATATCAAAAGTTAAAGCACTGGTGCCAGTCCTGTAACTGTTATTGTATTAGATATGACGGTATTAGATCAGATAGTGTTGCATCGGCATCTGAGTAGTGCAGTTATTGTGAGGTGAAACTAGATTTAATTACTTGATATATAATTAGGTAAGTGGTTTCCAATCCTAGGGGTGTGGCCCCTCCAAAGGCTCATCAGATAAATAAAAAGCATGGTGGACCATGAGCCGAAAGCAACACCTGTTGTATTGTTACCATGATAAATGGTGGTAGGATCCTAAGTTCCCTTAATTCACTAACTTCCTGCTCAGAATGTCACCATGCTCCGAGGAAGAACAATTATTAATGATTTGGGATCGTATATATGTAAAGAGCATTTTTAAAACAGCATAAATAGCATGTTTTCAGTCATTTTTTAATTGACTTTTGCAAGAAACGTAGGTCAGGCCGAATCCAACTTCATTTCGGCCTGCAGACCACCACTTTGGGCATCCCTGATCTTAAGGGCCATTGAATAATTAATTAGAGAGGAAAGAAGAAAGACAAAGTTCACACATTTTTTTTTCTTTTTCCTCTGAAATGTACTTGAGTATTAGTATGAAGTGGCATAAGATGGAAATACTCAAGTCAAGTACAAGTACTTTGAAAGTTGGACTTAGACTCGGCACATGAGTAAATACACTTTCAACCACTGGAGTGTAGCTGGGTGTGTGCAGGGTACGTTCGTGTTCTCACAATCTCCCGTAGAGGAATTGAAACAACGTGTGTTGGTATAGAAAGATGTGACATAGTTAGGCTTTCTATAACTTTTTACCAATGACATGTGTTCCTGCGGGGAGCTGATGTAGGTTAATGGCTGAGAGAAAGAGAGTGGACGTCATTCTGACATGAACACCCCTAAAGGTAGCGGATGTCAGGAAAACAAAATGCTACCCGAACGTTAATGTGTGCATCGGCTACACGTGAGGACATTACAGAGAAGAGATGACACAGTTAGGGTACAGGATTTGTAAAATAAAACGAGGAAGGTGATGTCATCTGGTGGAGTACTTGAGGCTTTGTTTCTCACGCTGAATGTGTGAGTGTCGGTAAGCTGCAACAGAAGCCTGCCGCGTGAGGATTGTTCCATTTTATTCATGTCAAAGAGAAGGGTTCGCTCATGATTCACCATCTTCAAATCAGACACGCACAATGAAGACCTCGTGAAAAAATCCAGCATATGGTCTCTTTAAAAGCCACACTTTTTTTTTAGCCTTTAACCCTCCAATCTCCTGACCCCTGCCCCTGGCATTTTAGTAATCCCTGCCCTCTTCACCTAATTGAGTCACCAGCCTCCAAGCGAAGTGCTGCTGCTGCTTCATCTGGCAGGCGACCACTCATGGGGAAGTGATCCTAACTCCCCGTGTGAGGAGCGCATTAAAGGCTGGGGGCCTTCCCAAAGCCCACGCTGCCTCTTGTGATAGACCTTATCTGGGCCAGCAGCCATTTCCCCTCCCTGCTAGCATCCAAGCTCCTCCTGGGCCCGCCGCCGTGAGGCGACACCAGCGAGCCGCCCGCGAGGCTTAGATCCCTCCCCGACCAGGAGCTCCACAGAGGCCTGAGCTGCTTTTAACCGGCTTCTGCAGAGCACCAGTGGGAAGTAGATTTACTCAAGAACTTTACTCAGGCGCACTTGTACTTTACTTAAGTAATTTTCATGTCATGCTGTTTTAATTTTCTGCTCCATCATAATGTAATCAATCCATCATCCATCAAAAATGTACAAAACTTCAGTGGTAATCACTCTAAATATTATAATGAAACACTTCAAGGTTGTTAAAAAAAAGATTGTTTCAATCTAAGAACAATGTAAGGAATGAAACTTTAAATGTACAACAAGGAACTTTGAACTGGTTTTGAAACGGTCTCAGTTTAACACAGAAGCCTCTGTGTGGCCGACAATAGCAGATGACACCATCAGTGAGAAGATCGGCTATTTCTGTTCTGTTCTTGTAATTATTCTTGATGCCTGTCAGAAGGTTGGTTAAGTCTTAATACAGTCTATTAACATTTGATGTGATTTGAATATTTTTTAATTGAAGGTGCAATGTATGCAAGTTTTAGAGGAAACGTTCAAAAAATGACCTAAAACTAACAACAGAATGTGTTTTGGAGCTTGTGTTGCAGTTACATCTACTGAAGTTAGCATGCTAACCAGCTCACCCCCTCTTGTCCCGCTCAGAAGCTCCCGTGCTGGCGGTGTAAAGAGCCACAGGCTGGAAAAGTGCCAGGCTTTGAAGCCAACTTTCTGCAGCGGCCAAACTGTCACGTGATGACCTGGGGACCAAAAAGACTTATGTCCAATAAGCTTACATTGAAAAATAGATTTTTTGGAGCGTCACAGTCACCACAAAATGACTCGTGTCACTGTCATATTTTGATCGCCAAGAGTCGCAAGATTAAATCATTTTATCTCTATTCAAGTTAGCCGGGCGCTAAACTGGAACTTAGTCGGCCACTCAGTGGAAGTCTCTAGTGTGCACGCTCTATAGGTCCAAAAAAGATCCTGGGTAGTTCATATCCAGGAAGTCGAGCTTATTTGGCTTCATTGCACCACTGACCAGCGCTGTTTCCAACGCTGTATTCAATGCTGTATACAGGTTTTAATTGTTTGATCCATGGTCTGGACCACTAGCTGCATGGCTAACTTTGCTAACTAGCTAACGGCAGCTATAGTTAGAAATTAACAGTACACTGATATGCTGCTGCCTGTTTGTTCAGAGTATGGATTCGAATTCGGTTGCACCTTCAATTTATTTATATGCACTGGGGAAATAAATGAGGTGGTGTGAGGACACATATAGTACATTACTGGGACACTTAACGGGCCGGATGTTTTCTACACAAAGAAAGAACTTCATGCATAACATATGCCGTATTAATAAGAAGGCACAAATGATTAAGAATTTGTCACAGAAAGTGCTTCACAGAGTTTATAAAGTTTTCCCAAACTCAACAACTCAAAAAATGGCGCTATTTTATAAGGGAGTCTGGGGAATTTCTCTTCCTCTTCTTCTCCTTGCTGTTGTTGACTGTAGCTTATTTGGCTGCTTTGACCTATAATATGCTGGTGTTAAGTTTACAGTCTGCTGTAGTGCAAGATACTCTCATATTGTTCAAATCAATACAGCCCTGTATCAGCACTTTCAACTGGTTTACTCAGTTTGTCTCAACATGATATATCAATAAAGTTATTTTGCTATAAATAAAACATACTCAGTGTATCAACTGATGAATAGACAAGCTCTATTGAATAACTGTCAGAGGCCCAAAGAGGTCAAACTATCCACAATTTCTCCCAAAAACACAAATTTATGTTTGAGAACATTTTTTGTTTTTGCCTTGTCTCCTGTTAGTCATCTCTCGACCCCTCAGATTGCTCCGCTGACCCTTTGGAGGGCCTGAAACTGTCCCTGAACTATAATATGGAAAAGTTGACGTCAGGCAGCGGCGACAGTGTGTGTGTCCTGTTGTCCTCTTATATGAACATGTCATTATTTGTAAAAGGAATTGAAATCCTTCTGTATGACGAGCTGCTCTCTCCAATCCAAAGAGGAAGTTTTGTCACCCTTATGAAACACACTCACACGCACGCGCACACACACACACACACACACACACACACAGCAATTTGAGTGCGTGTGGTCTTCTGGTGATAATGTCCACCTCCCCCCATGTAAAACACGTCCTCTTACTTCCCCTATCTCCTCTTTATCCCTGTCAGACAGAGCCTCTTTCCAGCCTGAGCTAAAGAAACCTCCACTCGCCTTTTCCTACATCTGAACGGAGGTCACCGAGCAGCCGAGGCATCATGAACCTCCGAGTCGACACCTCGATCTAATACTTTCCCTTTAGCTTAAAGCCTCGACATATCCAAATAAGGGCAAAAGTCACAGTTGTGAGCACCAATGAGGCTGTGGCAGATGGGCCTGTTTGTCCCTGCGTGTGGTTGTGAAAATGAAGGGCGTGCTTGATGCTGCTGCTGCTGTTGCTGCTGTCACCACGCTTGATGTGTAGAGGCGGAGCCGGGGGCCTTCCTGGCAACGCCTGCGGTTGTGGAAGTCTTGCAGCACTGAGCCCAGTTCTCGGTTTTGTTTTTAGTTCACGGCTCTCGTGAAATGACTTCTCCCACATGAAGTCAGAAGAGCAAAGAGGGTTCGAATCGCGCAGAAATAAAGCGATGCAAAAGTACATTAAGTATGGACTTGCGTTTGTTTTTTTACGCAGCAGAAAAAGGAGTCAAACTGAACAATGAAACGACGACACGCTCGCTCATGAACACATGCACTCGGTGGTGTGCATCGAGCTACAAACCCACAGTGAGGCGCGTAGACTCCTGTGGTTCATTTTCTCATTTGATTATAGACCGTTTCCAACCACTGCAGGTAGACTGTCACTTCAAGAAGTCTCTGTTCCGCCTGTGGTGGAAAGAATGAGAGATATTAAAACACTTTTGCACATTTGACCGACAGTTCAAATCTGCAAAAAGACATCTAACAACCAAACAAAGTGGCCAACTGCGCAAAAGCTTATTTCATATTTTGCTTTTTTAAAAGATATGGGGAGAATAGTGTTACCCTGGTTCTGTATTTAAGGTATTTTTTATCATGTGGCTTGTTTTTTTATGACTTAAAATGTCTTAGTATCAGATTAAAGGGGCTCTGTGGAACTTTGGTGTTAGCCGACTTCATTTCTGAACTGACGTTAGCTGTCGTTGCTCTCTGTTAGCGCTGAGACGAGACTCTTGAAGAACCTGCATGAAGGCACATCCTTTGTGGACTGGTCGTGGAAAATTGGGGGATGGTCTCGTTTTGTCATCCTACGTTATCGTCTCCTCACATATGACCAATAAAACATGTGAACTGCTACAAATTGTTACATAGCAGAAAATCATTTTACAGCAAAGGTGCGCTAAGAGAAAGACCTTAAGCGGCTGATGAAAGTGACCTTAAAGGACAACACAGTTTCATTCTGTTTTACTTTATTTATATGTGGCGGACCCTGCCACCTTTCTAGCTTCAAACAGCATTCTGGGGACCTTGTTTTCCTCTGAGAACAGCTCCTTTATTCACTTATGGAAATATATAAATATTTCTGTGTTTGTGTCATTACCTCAATAATATTGTAAATATTAAATTTCTGAGTTTGAATTTCTTCTCCAAAACTACACAGCGCCCCTTTAATCAAGTCACTGTGAGTGCTGGTAGAATGAGCTTCACCGTGTGTGGCTGCACATGTAAGCCTGTTTTTTTCACTTGATTATTTACACAAATACAAAGACATACTGACCCGATGGCTGAATAGTGGTCATACGATCACACGTTAACAGTAGTAAACTTTGTGTTGCAAGAGGCACACAAAGGGTGTCTGGAATGTTTCACCTCTCGTCCATATCAGCGTCAAACCATCTAGTCCACGATATTGCAATGACTCACACCTTCTTACTCACAAACACATATAGAAACCCACACAGCGGTAAAAGTCATTGACGATACCAAGTATTTTCTCTATTTCTATGTAACATCGATATTAATGCGTAGTATCCGCACTGAACGTTTATCGACACGAAGCACAGAATCACAGCACAGAAATCAGGATGTAATTATAAATGTGATAAGTCTGGTAAACCACATACTTATGTTAGGAAGGAGAGAGAAAAATTACAAAACCGAGTAATTCCTTTCTTTCTATGTAATATTCACTTTCCTGTGTCCAGTAACACAAACGTAACGTATTAGCACAAAGTCTGAGGGAGAAGGTCTGCCTTCACACATTTCCTTTGCAGTCGCTATCATGCCTTAGGTGTTGTATTTTCTAGCTGTAGGTAATGCTGCGGAATTCATTCGGTGTATAAACAAAATATATTGCGACAAAACTCAAGTCAGTTTGACAAACCCAGTATTGGTTTATCGCTGATAATATGTGGAGCCAATTTCAAAATATGTGAAAGACAAAAAAAAACAAAAAAACACTGTATTATTACATTGTCTTCAGCAGTGCACATTCTGTTCTATACCATTCTGTGAATATTTTCTTCCAGGAGCAATAAATAACTCGATGAAGCTCGATAAATAATCCCGTATAGATTATCATTCTGGGACAGACAGCCTATCGCATTTCTTGAGATTACCTGAGATTAGTTAGTTTGATTGTGTGTGGCTGAGCATTGCCACTGAAATACAGCATTGATCTGGGCTTCAGTGGAAATGCTCATTTCATACATACAGCATGATCGCAAAGGAAACACATACATCACACATTCAAGAAAAGAAAAGATTCAACATCACTGAGACGTTTCTCCACATCTGGAAATTCTAATCCACATGTGAAAAAAAAAAAAGGACAATTATAATGTGAATTTCACATGTGGTAACTTTGATTTACGTGTCTAAGTGTCAAGTTCACACGAACAAAGACGTTATTTTATTTTCACATTAAGATTTTGACTCACATGTGACATTTTTTGAAGGGCAAGATTAATGCGACAGATACAAATGATGGAACAGCAGGATGAATGGGGGAAAACAGTCGCAGAGATGCAGTCAGACAATCAAAAGAATTTTTTTTTTCTTTCTTTTTCATGAAATATGGTCAAATAAAACGAAGTGTCTTTAAAGTGATTAAAGACTAATGAATGTTACATATGGCGTCTTTCAATTGACTCAGCAGGTTCCACAGCTGCTGTTCGGTTTGTTGACCTTTTAACTGTGTTTTTCTATTAATCTTCTTGAGAAAATGATCACAGCAAATTTTGATTCAAGAGTGAAACTGAATTGGTTTCTCGGGGGGGCCTCCACCACTGAGAGAGTTTTTGTAATCCGTGTAGAACCTGATTTCCTCTGGGTCACAACTGATCCACTCGGTCAGAGATTGTTTCCCAACATCCATCCACCAGTGACCTGTCAGTAATTGAACCTCGGATGAAAGTGTTTCCCTTAAAAAGAACAACTTTGAGTCCCTCACCAGGGGAGGAAGTAACTAATTACAGCTACTCAAATTACTGTAATCAAGTTGCTTTTGGAGGGTGCTTGTACTTGTATGAGTGTTTTTTCAAGACTGTAAGTCTGAGTAGCGTTTGAGAGGAATAATTTGTCCGTTTACTGAAATATTTTTTTTTTTCCAAGTAACTGAGTAATATTTTAGTCATGTAACTGTACTCATGATCTCGCACAGATGTTCAGCACTCTTTCCACCGCTCGTCCTCGCACCCTTTTTTACGACCTGCTTCTAGTGGAAAACCGGTCACGGTTGTCACGACCTGCGAAAGGGTCATGTGACAAATCTACATGTGGCACTTCTCCACATCCTGTAGTACCAGACACCCTCTGAAAGTATTGTTGCAGGCAGAGAGCATGTAGTGAGGCCAAACTATTGTATTTCACATGTTGTATGACCTAGTTGCAGTCGATTAGCATCTTTGGTTGAAGAGACACAGAAGATAAGGTACCACGATTGTATCATCATTAAGAATATCTCTTTCTGTCATTGCTGACCCGTTTTAGTCCGTCGCCGCAAAGTGAGACATGTTCCCGCATACATGAAGTGGGGCGGCCTTCCTGTGTATCATGTTACAGAGACCTTTGCCTTCTTTAAGCTGTTTCCGCCACACGTTACTTAACTGAATCTTTTGTTTTTTATTTAAACTCTCATTCCCCTGAACTGTAATTCATAAGGTAGCCCTTTGAATTTCTTTCTTTCTTCACATCGTAAACTGATTTCCTGACAATACTATGAGTAAATATTATATTTTACAACATGAACTCAGTAAGCTGGGAGCTGGCAGTATGATGGAGGACCATGACATAAAAAGCCTCTGCTTCACTTCGCTTAAACATAACCTCAGTGTTTTTTTCCCCATCTAATAAGACAATATCAAGAGCTCACTGTGCTCGCTTACAGAGATTTAAGGGGGCCTCCGTCTGCTTGTTTGACCCCAATCCATCAGGTTGCAGTGTGATGACACAATGCCTAGACCCTCTGGCAGAAAACAAATACTGTTGTGTTCCTACACTGTAATATGAGCCAACAATAGAGTGGTGCAGCTGATACACACAGCAGCACAGGATGACCCTACAAATCTGAGGTGTTTTTGCAGCCTATTGTATGGTGAAACAGAAGACACAGCCAGGACTGAAGCTGGAAAGTAACTTCAGATTCATCTAGAGGTACTATTTATAACAGGAACAGTGGATGACATTCATGCGACTAGCTTTACTGCAGTAATAGTTTGGTTCATGGCTCCCCCTCCCAGCAGTGTTTGGTACTGCATGTGATGCCCGCTGCTCAGCAAAAAGCTCCCTCTTGTGACCCAAATAAATAATTACAGAGACATTTTGGCATTTGTCCAACCCAAAAGTGTTGAGACTGTTCAGTTCCTCCTATCTAATGTGTCGGATCAGTCGATTGTTGGTTACAGTGATGACTCAATTATCCGAACATCGCACTGTGGCAGTGGCTCTCAAAGTGGGGTCCTTGAGCAGGTACCACAAGGACCATGGCAAAAATTGGAATAATGTATTTTCGCTATAATTCCATCCTTTAGTAACGCAATGCAGGACAATTCTGGTGATGTGTTTCATACACTTTCTGTAATAGAACGTCTAAAGTTGAAATTCTTATTAGATAGGGCACCCTGAGACAAATTCTTATCAGACATGGGTCTGTGGTCTGTGTCTGTGTTTTACTTCTGTATAGTGTAACAACAATGTAACTCCATTCAAAAATGCCAGTAGCTTTGTGGGTCAGTGCAGTGGGGCTTTGAGCTAAATGCTAACATCAGCATGCTACCTTGTTCACAAATGCAGTGCTAACATTGATGTTTATGATGTTCCCAATCTTATTATAGTGTGTTTAGCATGCTAACATTTGCTGATTAGAACTCAACAAAAAAGTATAGCTGAGGTTGACGGTACTGTCCTTAGTTTAGCAGGTATTTGTTCATGAACCAAAGAATTGGACACTGACAGAAAAGTTAAAGGATCACCAAAGTGATCTGTCAGCCTGGACCAAAGTGGTGGACTGTTGTGCTAAAATTGCCATCTGTAAATCTACACTGCTAGCATGGAAAAAGAAAAATAATACATCTGGAAAATAAGTTGGGTTTGTTTTTTTGCGTCAGTTACAGTTTGGGGGTTTTTAAGGACATTTTCTGGGGTATTTCCAGAGAGGGGAGCAGACATTTGACTCATATTGTTTTGTCCAAGTTTCAAGCAATTCCCCCAAGTCAAGTCTTAAGTTAAGACAGGGGGCCATGTCAAACACCAGCAGTCTTAAGTACAGTATCTGGTCATTATGAAGAGAAAGACAAGGTGTTTGTACCTGTCTTGATATTGGCTAATTAATTTCACACTTTCAAACAGAATGATTATGACTTAAATTTGTATTATAATTAATTGTATTCTATTCTAAATAAACACACTTAAACTACAAAGAAATAACTTTATAAAAGCATATTTCTTCTCAATCACAACAATATTCCCTCTAATGAATTTTAAAGTGAAATACTGAGAGCCAGACTAAAAAATAAACTGAAAACATATAATGAAGACAGAGAAATGATCATGTCTCAAGTCAAGTCACAAGTCATTAAAACAGTTACTTCAATTGACTCAAGTCCAAATCTCTGCCACAGTGGCCAGGGCCGTTCACTGTCTGCTGAATAACAGGCCAGTTTAAGACTCACATGGAGTGGTTGCTTGGATTGAGGAGATGTGGATTTGCGGTCCTCCATGTTACACACTCCTTTCCCCGAATCAGCAAACCCAATATTCATGTGACTTCATGTGAATCAGAAATAAATATTGATTTTATGACAATAACTCACATTTCTTATAAAAAAAACTTTATTTTTTTAAACAATTATTCCAAATAATAAAAAAACATATCTTTTTGTCCTCCCCTATAACCCCTCATGCTAATGTTTCAATCAAAACAAAAGACAAAAAAAAACATTTTGAGAGCAGACTGTGATAAAACATCACAGACAGAAGATCAAATTGAGTCCCACTGTCAAGGTTTATGTCTTCACTGCTGTATCTCTGGATTTGTAGATTACTCCTCTGCTTTTCAGCTCTCTCACCACACCTTCAGAGAAGAAGAAGTTAGCAACGAAAACAGCTGGTGAGTAATATTAATGTAATGCTCAATAGGGAAGGAAAGCAACAATCGTGCAAGTGTGTTACTTGCTACATATTGTGGCAGTAAATTTAGAGAAAATGTACCTGGAGGTAGTCTGCCAGTCACTGACACTGCATATACACCTGGCTTGAAGTTGCCTGTAGGACGGTAATTAAATACAAATATACACACAATGACAACATTGAAAATGACTTGAGGTAGGTTATGAACTGCGTTTAAATTAAATATGACCCTTATTGACATCGCATTGTGCTAAACCGACACAAATCTAACGCCTGACATTTTCAGTCTATTTCAGCTCATTCCAGCAAAAGCCAGCAGCTGTTGTGAGCAAACAACCTCGAACAAACCCCCTGTAGAGATCGTTCCCAGGACCAGGAGCTGTTAGAGACCCAACCATAGCTATAATCACAATAAATACCAAATTCATTTGCCAGGTTGATCAAAGCAACTCCAATATCATCATACAAGTTGGTAACAATTTACAGGTTAGCTGTAATAACTACTATAAATATTCTAAGTATATGTGTATGTGTGTCTTTCATAGAGGCATGCATTCTTACCTATCCTCTGCCATTTAGCTACCCAACTGTCCTCTGGGCTCATCATGGCTATTACACTGTGGATATAACAGACAGTGTAGTTAACGATGAGAAAACAATCTGATCCCTGTGAGAGTTTCTGAATAATTAACACTAAATCAATGTTTACCCATCAAATGAGGAACTCGTGCATTCATAAACCATCTCTCGGTTTCCCTTCATCTGCAGGTACGACTCACAGTTGTCACAGCCGTCGTATTCAAACTGGTCAATGGTCTGAAGAAGACAAGAGGAAGACGAGTCAGTTAGCAAGAGATTATATAATAAGAATAAGACATCCAAAGCTGGACCAAGTATATCTGATGCCAACAGAAAGGGATGGTGATGAAATATTTTACTCAGGTGTATCAACACTATTTCTGATCAGGGCCAACTATCAACTACTGTTGTATTGTTTGTGTAACGTTAGAAGCGTTATGTTTGGGGTTAGCCAAACAAACGCGGCTTGTGAGAAGAATAACAAGCTGTAATCAAGTAAGTACTTATTGTAAAGGAGTACACAAAGAGTTCAAGCACTGGTATACAGCACATGAAAGTCATTATGGAAGCATTTCTTTAAAGTTGTGGCAATGTGAGACACAACAGAGAGAAAAAAACACTGCGCAGAAAGCGGTTACATGTTAGCACAAAGCTAGCTCGAGCGTTTCTTTCTCTCGGTTCCCGGTTTACCTTCACTAAAGAACACAGAAGACAAGCTCGCAGATGGCGGAGGTCTTTAGGGACCGTTTCCAATGCCATTATGTTAAGCTCCTCGAAAAAATACTTCAATAATACTGAAATATAAACCGGATTAATGTTTTGAATGTGTTCCAGTCGCTGGAGAATTACGTCACTGTCTGTGAGGACCTGTTAAATGACACGCACGGAGGTGTCCCTCCTATGCGCCTGTTTAGAAATATTTCGATATCAATCATATATAATAATCATCTCAGTTACAGGCATTATGTGGTCACAATTTTTTCCGTTTGTCCTACTATGTGTCAGGAATATACTTAACAAGGCTTGTTATTCATTTGGTCATCTAGGGAGTAGTGGACAATTTTTGATTAAACATGAATAACACTAAGAGATGTTCAAATACAAAAGAAAAGACGTGTTATGGATGGAGTTGCAGATGAATAGATTTATAATGTGAGGGTTTTTATTTGGGTCTCCAAATTGAGACCATCTGGGCGCTTTATATAACCAAATGTCTGTCACTTTAATCCCGGGAGATTTAAGCATTTTGTCTCCCTGGATCTCTGCTCTGTCCTGGGCTACATTTTAAGAGCCTGCATATGCATAAACTTCTCCTTTAGTATACCGTTAATACTACGGCCATGATAATCTCTCCAATAGAGCCTTTTGATCCAGACTCTCTCCTTGTCTTCTTCTGGGCCAGACATTCCTTATTAACTTTTCTGTTAACTCCAATACCATTTAATTGCAAAATGTAATTTCTTCTAGTTTTTGATGTAGCTGTATGTTTCTATATTAATAGGTTCAACATAGTCTGATTTTATTTTATCTTATTTCATACTATATTGTTATTCCTACTATTATCATTATACAAATGTGTTGATGAAACACTTATCCATGCAGCTAAGTCACTATTTTGTATACTTCAACTTCTTTATTGCTTAAATTAAATCCACAACAAAGTATGTTTTGGCTCTGCCATTACAGTGGTGCTCATAAGTTTACATACCCTGGCAGAATTTGTGATTCAAGAACTATGTTATGTAAACTTTTGATTTAAAACTGGAATTATGTACAGTTTACTGAAGTACATTTACTACATTTACTACAATAATTGTATATCTCGCATGTTCATTTTAAGTAAAGACAACGGGACTTTGTGATGATTTGCCACTCTTACACACTTATTCTAAGAGATCCATTCATGTTCAATTGAGGATTAGACCATTTTCACAGTAGACATTCGGATTGACATAACAGGAAATGTACAGGTGCAGTTAATGCACAGTATTTTTAAACGTTATTTCCTCATCTTGTGTCTAAGTGACTTATAGGGACAGAATTTTTTAAAATGCTTCAGTATTGAGGGAGACCGCTGCAGCCAGCAGTCGCGAAACATCTGCAATGTTGTTGTCAAGTGTCTGGCAACATTACACGAAGGATCCCTACAGAGATAGTCTGCTCAGTTGAAGCACGCGCCAAATTGCTCTGGCCAAAGCCACCAGACTCCAGTTGCAGATTCAGTATTTTTATCATCATAAAACACACTTCATTCAAACTCTACAAAGTTCTGGCTCTACATGCTGTTTTGCCCCGCTGGTTCTCTCATGTCCACCCTCCCTCTCACTCCGTTGACCCAAAAATGAAAACTCAGACACTATCTACTGACCCTCAAGCCGATTGAAGGTCAGGTGAAGGTTTATAGTCCACAAACACTTCTGGAGCTTTGCAGCGAAACAGTGTGGCAGCATTCTCTTAAACAACTGAAGTAGACAGGGACTTGTCTAAACGATTTAAAAGCGACGTAAAAGGAAACATAAAGTGGCTCCATACAGCTTGTCTGGTGTAATCCAAGTCTCCGGAAGCCCTGAGATCCCAAACTGATTGAAGAGACGTTGTTTACACCCTCTTTTAAAACAGAAATCCACACTGTATCTGCTGAGCTAAAGGCATTAGCCATCTGAAGTGGGTGCACAGGATTGACTGCACATTGAGGGTATAAATAAGGTCTTTTAAAATCACCTTGGGCTCTCAGGGCTTCTGGATACTTGGATTACCTTTTTATGGATTACTCTTTTTTTTAACACTACAGTCCACATCCACCTCAGTAGTAGGAGAATACTGCAGCACTGTTCTGCTGAGACCGAGGCTCCAGATGAAACAAGACGACTGTGGTGAATTTTATTTAGTTTCCGATGGGTTTAAATGAAGTGTGTTTTACGACGATAAAATGACTGTTCCTGAAAATGGAGTCTGGTGTTTTTTTGCGGGAGCGATAGCGGCTGCTTCTGGTATAACAAAAAAAGCATGTTGTGTATAATGGGAGTTAAGAAAATTGGTGAAGAACGGTCAAGCTGGACACTATGCCGTGTCTGTCTGCTGATAGTGGCTGCACACTCGGCTTCTATCTAGTCATATGTCTACATTAAATATGAATATCAAAAACAGTAAAGACATGTAAGAAGAATTTTAGATTAGCACCTTGTTCCATAAATGTAGATAAGTTAAATGTTTTGAAACAGGGAATTGTGGGTAATTTGTTAAAGCAGTTAAACAGCTGAACGTGTTTACTCAGGCACTTGTACTATAGACCTACTTAAAAATTAAAACATACTGAATATTAAGATTGCAGGACATTTCAGAGTTAGAAATTGTACTTTTTACTTGACTGCATTTATTTGGCAACTATACAGATTTAGACATTGTCACAGAGGGGTAGTGGCCTCTGCCCACGTTGTTGTGTTTTTGTGGTGTTCCCAGTCAAATGGGCGGTGCACAGCCGATTGTGACTGGAACGCCCACTAATGTGACTTTTTTTCTCAACAGGAGAAGAGGCCTGTAGGCAGGGCCTGAAGGAGGGGCCTACACTGAGTTGAATATTGGGAGCAGCTGGGGTGGTTGGTTAATTGAGGGGTGGGGCCTCTACACCTTAGATAGGAAGGCTCCAGTTCAGAAGAGCTCTCCTGGCCGTGTGGGGAGGAAGACCAGCCAGCTCTCCCCCTTTAAATTGTTTGTATTCTTTTCAGCCATTTTTCCTCAGTTTGTATTTTTGTTTTTGTCCAGGACTGGTAACAATTAAAAATTACTTTGTTCTGCATGCCTGCCTCCTGCCTGTTCCTGACCTCTTCCTGACTTTCACTTGAGCTACACTCTCGCCTGGAAACAGACATTTATTACGAAAACATGTTAGATCTCAAACTATGTTATAGGCCTCCACAGAAATGCCCCAAATCCGCCCAAGCTCAATGCCACCATTTGACTGTTGACAAATTCTTACAAAACACATATGTAGATCATTTAAAAATGTAAAAACTCTGAAAGCACAGTTCTGCACAAAGGGCACTATTACATCCCACCCCATAAACATGTTCACTGAGGCTGAGGGGACATTACAGCATCCTGGCGGTTGGACTATCAGAGTCAGTGAACCAGTTGGACTACCAACAGTTTTGGCACCAGCAGGCGGTCATCTTCGACAGATCTAGGTAAACTACTTGAAGAGACACAGAAGATAAGGAACCACGATTGTATCATCATTAAGAATATCTCTTTCTGTCATTGCTGACCCGTTTTTTAGTCCGTCGCCGCAAAGTGAGACATGTTCCTGCTTACATGAAGTGGGGCGGCCTTCCTGTGTATCATGTTACAGAGACCTTTGCCTTCTTTAAGCTGTTTCCGTCAAACGTTACTTAATTGAATCTTTTGTTTTCTATTTAAACTCTCATTTCCCTGAACTGTAACTCATAAGGTAGCCCTTTGAATTTCTTTCAAACACATCTCCCTGTGCTTCACATCGTAAACTGATTTTCTGACAATACTATGAGTAAAGATTATATTTTACAACATGAACTCAGTAAGCTGGGAGCTGGCAGTATGATGGAGGACCATGACATAAAAAGCCTCTACTTCACTTCGCTTA
>OMLP01029626.1:9866-32847 GCA_900302685.1 Spondyliosoma cantharus
TTGTGTGTGTATGCGCACCTGTGTGTAATGTGAGTGGAAAAAAGAATTTCCCAATTTGGGATTAAAATAGTATATATATATATATATATATATATATATATATATATATATATATATATATATATATACATATATGATATGATATATATGATATGATATATAAACATGTTAAAGTGAGGTGTATTTTGGCAAAGGGTCAATAAACGTTTCTCTCTCTGAAAAGAAATGATGTTGTGTTGTTGCTGCATATGAATAAATCTCTGTTATATACTTATGGGACTAATCGTGGTTATAACACTGATGTACACGGTACACATTATAGAGCCAATCTCATCTGATAATGTTTATTGTCTGACTGAGCAGATGTAGTCATGTAGTCATTAAAATAATTGATTCTGATAGATTTTGTGCAGCATTTAAATCAGATGCCACATAAAACATGAGTGAACATCTTTCATTTTTACTGCCTTTGATTTCAGGGGAAAGTTGTGGCGCCTCGAGAAGCAAAGCATTTCTGCACAGAGAGTAAACATTTTTATTGTATAAACATTTAAAATCCAAATGGGAGCTCAGTTTGGATGTGAGCTTTTGTTTTACCCACTTTGAATGTCAAAGACAGCTGCTCTCACCAAGAAATGCACGAAAATCTCGACCAAATCTGTTTTTTGTTGGCTCTCCCAGTTTCAATGCAAGTTTCCAGCCTACACACACACTCACACAGGATTAACTCTCCGTCTCGTCCTCCTCCTGCTCCATTTTCTGACTTCTTTCATCATTTCTTCCTCATATTTCCCACTTTAAAACGCCCACACTCCTCCTCTCTTTCTGTCCCCTTCTATTTTTATTTTTTCCTGTTTTGAGAAGACTGATACCAGAACAAATGTAAAGGTCCAAAGCACGTACTAATGAAGCCACCTCGACCCTCATCAGGGCAAATGTTTGACAACAGGGAATCTCAGAGTTCTTGATGAAATCAATCAGAGCACACCTGTGCTTTGTCGTGGTGTTACCCCCCTCAGAGCAGGCCACTCCCTCCAGTATGAGTTGGATTGTATTTGACATGGATTTTTAACATATTTGTGCTCAAAATCTAAAAAACTAACTCACTAAAACTAAATAATTACAGAAATGTTTGTTCATTTTGCATCCTCACGATTTGAATGTTCCTCCTCAGGTGCTGGAGATCTCACCGGCGACCCCTTCGGTTACGTCACCGGCGTGTTGGCGGTCATCATCCACGCCTCTTACCTGGTGCTGATCCAGAAGAGCAGTCTGGACAGCGAGTACGGGCCGCTCACGGCGCAGTACGCCATCGCTGTCATGGCCTCACCGGTGAGGACTGTCTTCACTGATTCCTTCTGAGAAGTTTGCATTAAAGTTTTACTTCTTTGATTTCTTTTTGCTCGTCTTTACTCTTTTTTTTTTGTTGCCTTTTTTCTGTTGTTTTCTTCAACTATTTTATTTTCCTTCACTGCCCTTTTTGTTTCTTTCTGAGACCTCACTTCTCTTTCACTTCCACGTATTGGTCTCTCTTTCTCTTTGCTTCCTTTTCTTCTCTTTCTTAATCTCTTTTCCTCTTCTGTATCCTGTATTTCCTTTTCAATTTCTTATTGTTTCCATCTCTCTGTTTCTCTTTGCTTCTTGATTTGTTTTCCTCCTCTGTCTCTTTCTCTACCTCCTCTTGTTTTGTCTCCACCTTTCTTACGTTTTCCTTTTTGTCTCTCTCAGGTGCTTCTGGTGTGCTCGCTCATCTCCATGGACACCATCAGCATGTGGTCGTACGAGGGCTGGAAGGACCCCCACATCACGGTCATCTTCGTCTGCTGCGTCTTCATCGGCTGCGCCATGAACTTCACCACGCTGCACTGCACCTACATCAACTCCGCAGTCACCACCAGCTTCGTCGGCGTGGTCAAGAGCATCGCCACCATCACGGTCGGCATGCTGGCCTTCAGCGACGTTGCGCCAACTGGGCTGTTCATCGGCGGCGTGGTGGTCAACACTGTCGGCTCCATCACCTACTGCGTGGTGAAATACTTTGAGATGAAGAAAAAGAGCCTGTACGAGGACCTGGAGGAGGCTGGGAAGGACGGTGCGCTACCTGGGGAGCCGTACCGAGAGAAACCACCGCTGAGCGGCGACGGACCGGTGGATGGTGACGGACCTGATCCAGGAAATCCAGATATGGAGGGAGTGTTGAGCGGTGACGGGAAGGAGGCCGTGCCAGCTGGATTGGCTAATGGAGAGGTGTACTCAGGAGATGGGGGACACGGAGACGGAGATTCAGGCATGAAATCCCGTGTCATGACGGAAAAGGAGGCGCTGGAGATGCAGAGGGAGCACCTCCAAAAGGAAAACACCACCCCCGGTCAGTCGGTTAGTGACAGCTATGTTGGGGTGTGGAGGTCCATCAGACATCTGCAGTTTATGAAGAAAGACCCTTTGATTGACAACATGGAGCAGCAGAGTCCGTAAGGGTGGGACAGAGACCTGAACTGACTCTAGAAAACAAAACTGGAATGAATTCGAGGATAAAAAACACGAACATGCTGAAGAAATGAGAGCAGAAGAAAAAATATAGACGAAAGCGCTGTTTCCACCGGGGACCTCTTTTATTAGCATTAGCGGTGCTGGACAAAATCCTCGTTGGAAACACTGCTGTTGTTTCTGTGATACCTCAATGAAAGCCCACGCTTCAGTGCTAAAAGTTCAGTTTCATCACTCAAGGCTTTGACTGCAACAAACAGCCCTGCGGTTTTGTTGTAAGCAGGAAACAGAAAGTCATTTTCTTTGTTCATGATGTGGTTAAAAAGAGGTTCCTGGTGGAGAGAAGTGGATGAAGAGTTTTGAGCGAAGCTGCCTGTCGGTGATAAATTCTGCCTCTTGTCTCTTTCAGCTCCGTGGCGTCTGGCGGGGACCAGGCCAACCACGGTGTAGCATGATTTGGTTTTGGTTTGCGTCCCCAACTGATTAACCAGCCTCTCAAACAACAGCAGGTCTTGTAAAACGTTTTAAAATAAATACATGAAAAAAAAAAAATCACATTGGATTGCATCCAATCAGGGAACAGCAAACAAACAGCAGACCACTGAAAGTTTCTTTTTGTCATGTTGTCACCTGGGTGAAGTCTTGTTTTCCGACTGGCCGGACGGATGAAGATGTGGATCAGATCAAGTTTATTCACTTGTAAAAGCATGCTCTGGCCACAAAATGCTAACTACTCTACGGCTGTGTCACACTGGGGTTGCTTGTTTGAGTATGAATGAGTCTGACTGTGTCTGTTTTGACCCCGCAGGTTCACTGTTACACCTGTTTCCTGCTGATTTACTGCATCCGTTTTGCTGTATGAAGGGAAACTAAGTGAAAAAATAATAATGTGGCATAATGGTGGGCTTTAATGTAACTTCCTTCTCATACATCACCTATTTTATCTTTCTTGTTTCCCTCCTAGTGGTGCCACTAATTAAGTTCCCATGACACAAATCCCTCCATACGACCTCCCAAAATAAGTTGGTGCTATTGGTGATGTAACGACGACCCACATGGCTAGATGGCAAACTAGTAAACATGGCGAGATAAATGCTAGCTAGTCAGGCTGGAGCATAGATAAGAGTATGCCAAATTTAGAACGATTTTATCAGAACGGGAATGCCCCTTTTTGGGTGAAATCAAGTGCTCTTAGGCCTGGATATTTTTGTAAGCAGATATTATCCCCCTCTGTTTAAAAGAAACGGTTGCAAATGCAGAACTTTTATTTGCTGTGATCATCATGGCTCCAGGCCTGTGTACAACCAAAAGTGAATGCTATTTTATTAATATAATCCAGACCATGATCTTTTCTAAAACCTAACCAGAGTAGCTCAACAAACTGTGACTGAGTAGTGGCTTTGAATAAAACCAATAAATTCACTATGTCTAAGAGTAAAAAGCCATAAAACAAAACTGTAATTTCATACACAAACTTGGTCATCAACACAACAATCATTCACATAGTCCAGTCAACCACTGATAATTAGGCATTTTTATACTTTATCACGGAATCTTCTCATAAAAACCCCCAAATGGTCTTACAAGGCAGAATATAGAAGACAAATGCACAGATTATTAAAAAACAACGTGCACTCAGACCACTGGCTGAGATGGTCACGAAAGCTAGTTGAAGTTCGCACTGCTACGTCTTGCAAAACCAAGTTTTCAGTTTCCTGGCACACCGCCCGAGGTGCCACTGAGAAACCGAATATCAAAAGAGTTTTCAATTGTGTGGCCGGATGATGATGGGGTGGAGCGACTTGAGATGTGACACATGAATACACAGAAAGCAGAGTTCTGTCCTGTTAGTTTGGAAAAATCATTCTCATGATCAGATTTGTTGGTGAAGCATTCCTGAATTGAAAAAGCGTGAAAGCTGTCCATACACCCACGGATGTGTGCTTATACAAAAGTAAACCTATTAAAATTAGCGTCATAACCTTTAACTTATGACCAATACATTCCACCAAATTAAGGGTTAGGTTACTGACTTGCCGGGGATATGCTGCAGTACCGTGGTTAAAACATCTCCGACACTTTTCAAAATACAGCACTGTGTCTTTCCAGGAAAAACGTCTTAACTGTAAATATTCCATTTATCTGTCTGTGAACATTTATTACTATTTTTTTTTAACCTCCAGTTCAGTTGCCACTAATTCCTGCCCACAGTGAGGTCTGTGCAGAGGCGTCCAACACAAAGCAGAGAGTGGCTGCCTCTTTGTTGTGCAGTTACATTCTCCAATACACACCTTGTCGAGGATTATCCCTATTCCTCTCCCGATTCATTACAGGCATCTTGAGAAAAGGTGGTGGAAGTAGATTGCTGGGATCAGCTGCTGTTTAATCAGGTCACAGCTCTGGTTTAGACCACGTGATCCGAAAACTATTAATGCTGGGAGCAAGTGTGTGTAATCTACTCTGATTTTATGGTGGATTCACCATTTTCTCATCACAGCCAACATGATGCAGCTTAAACAGTTAGCACCAAGACAGGAAAAGTGATATATATAACATGATGTTGAAGAGAGAAAAGGAATAAGAAACGTGAGGAAATACATTTGTTTGCTTGCTGCATTCTTGCTGAGAGTGAAATGTTCAAATGGATGCCACGCTCATGACTGTAAAGAGCTGGAGTCGGGGCATGGTTAGCTTAGCTTAGCATAAACACTAGAAGCAGGGGGAAACAGCTAGCCTGGCTCAGTTAAAGTTAGAGTATACCAATCATTGTCATTCCCAAGTCATCAAATACAGATGTTTTGTCGCCCCCTCCTCATCTCATACAGGCCCACAGAGTCACAAGAGTAAATGTTAGCTAGGTACACTTCTGCACAACCACAGTTTCTCTATGTTTTAACTTAACGTTTGTTTAATTTTCAATGTGTGCCTTGTCACAACGCTTAGTTATGAGTTCTTATTAGGTTTGGGCGCAATAACCACTTAGTTAGGGTTAGGAAAACATCACATCTGGAAACGTCTCCAGGTGCCCTTACAAATATCCGATGTTGTGATTCGATCTGTGGTTGGCTGTTTGGCAGCCTTGTTGACTGTAGACCACCACCACCATCCCCTCCACCTTCTGCTGAACAGGTGGCTAATAATCATATAACATGAACATGAAATGCCACATTTGGTACAAATATCAACCTTGGATGTATCTGTGGTTTGCAGAAAGGTTAACAGCTAACGTTATATCCTGGAGACATGGCGGCCTTTAGAATCTGTAAAAGATGGCCAACCAGAACATTGTGAAATAGTTCCATTTTGGTTTGGGTTAAAACAAGTGAGTAATAACTTACTTGCATGTCATTATTATAATTACTTTATATAGGGAAGTTAAAATAGGACAGATCAAGAAGCTGATTGAACAGTCTGATTGTTGTTGTTGTGATTTTGACTGGTCACAATTGAAGTCCACTCTAAAATTCTTAACTTCAACCTGTGTATGATGGAAGAAAACCAAAAATTCAGAGAAGTGTACAAAATAATTCTTAAACTGTTGAGAAATCCCTTCAAAAGTTTCTGCATCCTCACCACAAAATGTCTGACTTTTCTTGTTTGAAAATGTTGACGTTTTAAGATTTCCTGAACAGACAGAACAGAAAAGATGACATCTCAGTTGAGGGCAGCTTCAACCTGTTTATGAGCTCATGTAAAACTGAAAGACAGGCGATTAGGATAAGAGACCATTTTGTAAAGAAGCAGCTACGTCTCAGTCAGGTCAAGAAGTAGTCAGGTTACGGCAGCCTGGATTTGCGACTGTGGGAAGAGAATGTGATAAAATTGAGCTTTCTCGAAGGGTGATGTGGCTCAACGTCTGGAAATAAGACAATAGCTTAAGTCAAGACGTCCATGGTGTGGGGGTCTTACATAGAAAACATTAATCTCCCGTCTCTTTCCAGGAAGACAAAGCCACTGGCGACTTGAATTGTGTGGAGAAAGAAAGCTGTCAACCAGCAGTGATATTGATTGGTATCGATTTCTCTTCTCACAGTCCCCAAACTTCATTTAACGCTACAAAAGATCTGATGTCCCCTCGAGCTGCAGTAAACAGGGTGTGGGCTGTTTGCAGCAGCCAGGTTCAGACGTTGTTCTGGCCATTAACTTTTTAACAAAAAGATAAATATAGTTGTGGAAGCATGATGTGTGACTAGTTTGGTGTTTTCGGTGTGTTTCTGAGTGAGTCGGGCGGCACCACCACGATTAATTGGTTTGTGACGTTTCAATAAAAGTGTCAAGGTTTGGACGTTGTGACTGAGATGGAGCCTCGCTGAGGGGTGAACATGTACCAATGAATTAATTTAGACTTTTTGTAAATGTGATTCACCAAAAGTGCATGAATGTATTTGCTTTTCTTTCTTAAAGGTGCACTTCCTCAGATTGGCCACTCATACTCCAAACAAATTGGGGGCAGCATATCACCGGAGTCACCCGCTTACTGCTGCTAACTGTATTCTATACATTCTTGACTGTAGCTGACGATGGCTTGTTAGCTCAGTTAGCCTTGTAGCTAGCCGGGGTACTTGTCTTGTTTACACTGCTGGCACAGGAGTTTTGGACCACCGTGTAAAAGAGGTTTTCAGCCCCAGGGCTAGCTGGTTAGCATGCTAATTTCACTAGAAACCTCTGCAATACATACATGTCGTTGAGATAATGCCAATACTGTCATTTTCACATTGTGTTGATTATTGTAATTAATGTTTCAAACTAAAATTCTTACATATTGCACCTAAAACCTGCAGGTACAAGTCAGATTCTGACAAAGTTTCTTGTGAGGCAGCTGACATTCACTCATTCTTCGTGTTCCCCTCTTTAATGCGCTTGACACTCTTTTCTTGTCTAAAGTAAGTACATATGAGCCAGATCAGTTTATTGTAGGTCATATCAGCCAGCAAAATTAGGATTCGGTTAACGCTTCGACAACTTCCTGATAATTTGCTATCATGTTTCCTGGGAAGAAAATGAGGAGTTCAATCAACACACCTCCGGTTAATTAATTCCACTGAATCGCTGCCATAACCATTCTCTTTATGAGTCTTTTAATCAGGGCACAGCAGGCCAGCTGAACATGGGTTATGTTTAAAGGATGAATTTAACACAAAAAGTAAAACTTCCCCCAATGCTGATGAAAAGTCAAGTGAAGTTTCATAGTCCATAGAACATTTCTGGAGCTTCCCGCTGCAGCATTCTACTAAACAACTGAAGTAGCTGGGGACGCTAAAACAATTTTTAAAAAAAAACGCCTCCAAACAGCTCATCGCTGGAAGCCCAGACGTCCCAAAGTGATATGAAAAACGTTACTTCCACCCTTTTTTGAGCCAAAATGAACTGGTTTGGAGCTAACACTTGTAGCTTTGCAGCTGAAGTGAAGTTTCAGCTGTAAGAGGGTGTAGAAAAACGTCTTTTCAAATCAATTTGGGATCTCGTGTCATCTGGAGACTTGGATTACACTGGACGAGCTGTATGGAGCCATTTTATTATTGTTAATTGTTAATTGTTAATAATTGTTACTGGGAAAACAGTATGTCAAGAGTTAAAGTGTAAAATAATGAGTGAATAATGTTTTTTTTCCCCCAACAATTAATCACAGTTCTTTCCAGGAATCCTTCTAGAAAATTGCTATGGGAATTTACTGCTGAAGTTTTGTGCGTTCATTGCAGTGAAATGCAAATTGGTACATCTGTATGTTTGTTTCTCTGTCAGTGTTACTGTTCATTTGTTTCTCTCGCTGTACAAACAATTTGAGCTCAAGTGAATGTACTGTATTCTAACTGTCCCCGACGAAAAAGAATTGAAGTGATGAAAACGTTTTTTTTTGGACACAGCAGCATGTTGGAAGAGTGACGAGTAAATAAACAGCCTGGTGTCATGAAACTTTGTGAAACGAGCAGATTTCTTTGAATAAAATAAAATGAAGGTTAGATCTGTAGAAGAAATCTAATCGTAAAACAAAGCACACATATCAAAGGTTTGTTTTCTCCTACACAATCAGCCGGATAAATGTTAGCCAGGTACGTTTCTCCAACACCACAACATAGGCTGAATTTTCTATTTCCCTTTCGTCACAATGCTGTGCTTGTGCTCTGGTTAGGTTTAGGGACAAAAAACACTTGGCTAGGGTTAACAAAACATCATAGTTTGGCTTAAAATATCTGTTCTGATTGTCACAATCGTGGATGGAGATACTCCGACTTCCCGTGAAAAAAAAAACGTGTTTTGTCACCACAGAAACAGCTGGACATGTCTGCAGGTGTCCTTAAAAAAAAACACCTGCGTTTGACACAACAAAAAAACGGGTGGACGTATCCTCAAGTGTTCTTTAAAAAAACAAACAATTTTGTAGACACAAAAACAGCTTTAAATGTCTTCAGGTGTCCTTAAAATGATCCAGTGGTGTGACTTGAACCGCGGTCGTCCTTCTGTCAGCCTTGTTGGCTGTAATAACACCACCACCTTCCCCTCCACCTCCTGATGTGAAAGGTGGCTGATAAGCCTCGGACGTTGTCGCGGTTTGATTGAATTTAAATTCCATTACTAAAATCAAACCCCACAAAGGACACATGCTCATAACACACATGCCCCTGAATGCATTTCTTAAACCATCACACACACGGAGTGGAAAATAACAGCAGAGCAGATGAATAACACGCTCAGTTGCAGTTATGACAGGTCAAGATCAAATACTTACTACTATAGATACTCTGCGTCAGGATTTCCTGGTAACCAACAAAACATAACCCCAAACAAGTATTCCCTAACACGAGTCAGTCAATTCATAAACGGAAAAATCCAAGAAGAGGTAGAAAGAAAGATAAAACAAAAATGATCACCAGGCTTCTGCTGACTCACAGGTACTGTAATGATAGTTTAGGAGCTGTTGTCGGGTCTCCAGATTTTTTACCTGTTGGATCTTCGACAGTTTCTATGAATGTTGTTTTTGGCTGTTCACGATGACACACACACACACTTGTTTCTTTCCCTTACTTGCCGGCGTCAGATGCTATACTGAATGCTGTACATCAACCAAGCCCCCGAGAGGAGCGCCAGGCTCTGAAGCAAGGCTTTGTAGTGGCCAACTCGTGTAGTTACATCCTCACATGATACACAACCACCACGAAATGACTTGTTTCATTGTCATAATTTGAGCCATTTGGTCCAATAACATTTGGAAAGTCTAGAAGAGCCGCATGATTAAATTATTTTATCGCCATTCAAGTCAGCTGGGTGCTTAACTAGTCTCTAGTGCTCATGCTGCACATTGCTAACATTATATCGTGGACACTGGGCTGGTTTTCTCTGAATGCTCTAATGGAAGTTGCTGTAACATTCAAGTTAGCCGGGCGCTAAACTGGAACTTAGCACGTGGATGATCCATTTAATTTTATACCTGGGTAGTCGAACTTTTTTGGCTTCATGCACCACTGAGCAGCTTTCATGGGAATGAACGGGTCTCCGCCTCTAAGGCTATATTCAGATTTTTATTATAAATCTATGTAGGTCACTGATAACATACATTTAACATTTTTTCCATAAAAGAAAAACCTTGCGGAATAAGAGGTTCGCACTTCATTCGTGATGTGTGGATGTTTCTGACAAGGTGATTGATGGGGGTGTTTTCTTAAAGGCTGATGCATGCAACAGTGAAACCTGCAGGGATGTTAATGTGCTAATTTGTAAAAGACAGAGGTTAATGTTTTTCTATTGAGCAGTCACTCATATTGACAGCTTGTTATTGACGAGGTCAATAAAGCAGTTCACTATGCATTCATGCTAACAAGGCCCACACACACACAAGTCTGTACTACACCTCTGAGGACCAGAACAGGAACAGGAACGTTAACATAATGATTTTCCTGACCTGAGAACTTATTCTAGCTTTTACCCAGACTAAAAACAAGCTCTGACCGTAGACTGCGTTATAGTTTTAATGTGTGTCAACTCAACACGATTGTTTGCTCACTCATACTAAATAAAACGCGGAAAAATTGAACATTCGAATTTGGCCTTATAACATATTTAAATGCAATCATCATGCGATCGGCTGGGATAAGAACACAACACCGCCCCTCGTCAGCCGCGGTGTTATGAGGCACGCTGACGCTGGTTTAATAAAATATCATCTGTCCCTGTTCAAGCAGCTCGGACGTCATTCAGTCAACCCTGACTTTAAAAGGAAGACTGAAGTAAAAGATATTAAAAAGTGTCCGACGTCACAGAGTGCTTCTGGGATGATGTATTTTTGTAGGCCAACCTGGAATTTAGCATCGCCCTGGTTCTCTCGACAAAAAGCCCATGAGGTTTGTGAACTGGATTTTGGATTATTGCAGAAAATAACCACACAATTTTATGATACTTCCATGTTCTGCCCAGCAAAATAATCTTCACAGGCGATCACCACTTTTATGATTTTCGAGGCGTAAAATTAAATCTCTAGACGTAACAAGCTAATGTTGTAGGCTATAAAGAGACTATATCACGGTCACATGACTTAAACGATACCACCACTAAGATGATTGTTACTGAGCATGTGCGACTCTCAACAGGGATGAGAATGATGCAAAATGTCTCAGCTCGGGGTAAAAAAATGCACTAATGTTATTGATTAAGACTTTTAATGTCTTCTGGATACAGTCTAATGAGGTACATGATCTGCTTCAGCATGTGTGTGATGACGAACGTGACACACAAGTAAAGAAAATAAGACAGTAAGGCAAACTCATCTCCTGGTTGTGGAACAGTTGGTATTTTCAGCAGGTTTACCCTATAAATCACCTGCTATTCTGTTTTTTGCCCATATTCTAGCAGAAGAGAAGCACGAGTACGAGAACTAAAGACAGTATTCTTAATAAACTCTGTAGATGGGGAATGAAAGTGAAAATTCTACTACTGCTCCTGTTCACATGCAGCCGTGCATACTCATACTCAGATTAAGGAACACAACCGCCGTCCTTTCATCTTTTCAGCTTTCTATAAAGGTTGGCGTTTGAAATCTGATATTTAAGTCTATCACAGTCTTTCAAAGCATCTATATTTTCTTTCCAACCAGAAATATGGGCTTAAAAATCACAAGAAAACTCCACTGCCTTCTCTTTTAAACAATTAACATGCTTTTATTTTCACTGCATGTTAGACCTTAAAGGGATAGTTGGGGTCTTTTGACATGGGGTTGTATGAGGTGTTTATCCCTATTCAGTATGTTACCTGCAGTAGATGACTGCCAGCAGCGCAGAAGGGAAGCAGATCATTGTGCTGCCAAATTGCTCCGACACCTTAATATATATATATAACTGTGTAAAGGTTCTGATTGTAAAAAAGTGGCTTTCCTCAAATCCCCAAGCAGGGGGGATTTTTTCAACATTTTATTGCCAGGCCAGGTGAGAGAGTACAGGAAATTGGATGAGAGAGAGAGGGGGAATGATATGCAGGAAGTGGCCACAGGTCAGACTCGAAAACCCTGGGCAGCTGCAGCTAGGACAGAGCCTCTGTACAAAGGTTATAGCTATAAACTGCTACTATAGTTCTCAACAAAGGCGTATTTTTCAAACATTTTTGGTGCTTTTGATGCATTTTGAAATATGGGCCCCTCTTTGTACAAATTTCTCTTCTTCTTTGTACAAACAGCCTGGCAACTGTTTTCTGGGCAACAGACAGGGCTGACCGAAAAACAGGATGGAGATCATGTTTGCAAATGCTGTATATGTGTCCAGAGAATTCTTCTAAAACAAGAAAATAATACCAACATAACCCCCAGTCTTAATCAGAGAATCAAACATTCAATTTAAGGCCTAATTAGGGATATCCAAATATGGTGTTTTCATGCCCTGTGTCCAGTTCAGAACATTTTCATGTTGGTAATGATATTGGAAAAAAGAGTGTGTATGTAACTGAGACAATGCATACTTTTTTCAGCTGCTCCAAACAATGATATGTGTTTGTTATTATTATTAATTAGCTATTTTGGGACTGAATAACCTCAACATTCACACAGATCATCTTCAGCTGTTGGAGGATGAGGCTGTGATTACCTCAAGCCAGGAAACATCTGCTTTACAGTCTGTGAAATTTCAATCAGTTCCACTCTACCACAGTAATGGCATCATCGCTCGAGACCATAACAACATTTATAATGTGAATAAAACAAATTATTAAATCAGCCAGCCGATGAGTCAAATATTTTGCTTTCAAATAAGAAGCTCCAACCAACAAATTGAATAAATGAAAACGATCCAGAAGCAATTTCCTCCCACATCTTCTGCTAGCATTCAACATACCCTAACCGTGATTTGAAAAGGGAAGTCTGAACTCTCTTCACAAAAAAACACAGTATAAGATCACACACTGGCGCTGGGAATGGTGTGTTCCCCAGAGTAGGGAGATTTTAATTTATAGGACTTTTAAAAAAATGATTTATTTGCAGGGTCGATGAGTCTGTACAGTTACTTTAGAGGAAAACCAAATGTGTCTGTGGTGAAGTGAAAGGACCGTCTGCTCTTCAGTGTCTATGTCCAATACAATCTTATTTTTTAAATACAAATAAATCTCTCCGTGGGATATTTATTGTTGTGGTGCTGGTGCGGGGGAAGTCCTGTCTGCAGAGGCATTTTCACGATTCACCGCACCAAATACAGACACAAAGATGGACTGTGGAGGCATGCAGACATGATTACATTATTCCAATTATGATACGGGTCATTATGTCTGTATCTGTAAGGAGGTGTGTGTTCTTAGGTGTGTGTGTGTGTGTGTGTGTGTGTTAGCAGAGGTGTCCAGAAGTGTTTTTGCTCTCAGAAGCTGAATGTTTCATCATCATGGCAGAGATCATTATCATCCTCCAGGGGAAAATAATCACGCTTCAGTCTTGAGTTCTAGGATCTTTGACTCCTCCTTGTCGGCTAAAAACAAATATTCATTTTTCAATTCATTTCAATTCAATTCTTTGCATCATTATCAGAGTCTCAAAATTGATTTATATTTCTAACACTAATACAAGGAATGACTTTATTCCTGATCATTGTGCATGTGTCTCCAGTGTTTATTATGATGGAAAGAAATTAAAATATTCATTGATGCTTGTTTTTTAAAAGACAAAAAAAAAGTAAAATAAAACTATGAGAAAATGTATTTACAATTTTGGTCCGTAAAAAATAGACAAACAAACACTATGTTGCAGGTCCTGGTGGTGAAATATATCTTCCACCACTCAACGCTATAATTTGATCTAGTTAGAGAATAAATGTTTTAATTTCAGGACTTTTACTTCACAAACTCTGGGATGGAAATACTTTTGTACTTTTATTTTTAACTGCAGGCCAAGTAATATAATTAGTAGAAGTCTCTGTAGCTGAGCGTATGCTGAAGCAGTAGGAGTATGACATTTGAACATTTCCCCATCAGAATGAATGGGAAAAATCATGCTGAAAAGCTAAAGTACAATAGACGGGAAAGCCTTGGTATTTTTTTCACTCTCTGAAAAAAATCTTGGAATAGAATTTCTTAAAATGCTCTCAAAATTCCAATTTGACCATCTTTATATCTCACCTGTGCAAATGCCATCTGCTGAAATTGTGTGTGTGTGTGAGTGTGACGTGATTGAGTGTGCCAGGAATGCTACCAAACAGACTTTCTGGTTGGTTTCCAAAGTAAAGGACGATGTTCAAACAGAGCATGCTCAGATCACAGCTTTGTAATATGTAGACCCTTTACTCACTTTTTACTTCAGGCAAGTCATTTCTAATGAACTTTTTTAACCTTAAAAATAATGTTGAAGCTGAGTTAACTTCTCTAAGTATAGAGTGTAGTATTGTTAGATATTGGGAATTAAAGAAAAGGGGCATCCTTTAGTCCACACCGCTGATTTTCCGTCTGAAGTCCCTGTGAATTACTGCTGCAGCTTCAAGTTTTCTCTGTAATACAACCTGCAGCATCACTCTTGGGTCAGTGGGGGGTTAATGCCTTGCTCTGAGGCACCACTGCATCTCTACTCTCTCAGGTTAGAGTTTAAGGCCGATCTGGTGCTGCTGGAGGAGGACGAAAGACAAGTGAGGAATGAGGAGAAAATTGTCCCGCTAATAGGCCCGCTCAGCACTTTACTGCTGGAATTCCATCCGAAAACTGTCCGTCAGACGCTTCACAAACACACACACACATACACACATACACACATACACACACACATACACACACACACGCACACACACACACACACACACACGAACCACACATAAATACGCACTTTCACATAATGGCATAATTTGCAGGTTGTCCGCCTGCTGATAACGAGCCATCTGCAGAGAAAGGAGTCTGACACTCGTCGGTTGGGTTGAGGAGGAGGAAGAGAGTGAATGAGAGGATGACAAGAAAAAGAGGGGGGAAACGGAGAGAAGCCAGGTGTGGTGAAGTGAAATAGAGAGACGGAGGACACGTTTGACACCATGCTTTTATCCCTTCAGTGAAAATTGAATTGAATTTGGCTCCAACTCAGACAGAGACAGCCTCTATTTTGGACACCAGCGGAGCCGGCCGTGATTTCATTTCTGGAGAGGCTTTTAGGGATTAGATTTTTGGCTCTGTTCTGACTGTCCCTTAAACCAGTTCATAAGAAATGCTTCTTCTTAGTGGATTTCTTCAAATGTTATTTATTTTTTTTTTTTAAAGAGACTGTGGAAGCACATGTTTGTTCGCAGGAAATAAGCAAACCTGTTTGTGTAAGATAGTTGTATCCCAAAAAGATTCTGTGTTCTTGTTTTGTGTTTTTGGGGCTTTCCACGTAACTTGAAAAGCTGCGTGTTCTTAGTTGATGTTTTTGGAGAATGAAGTGCTGGAAGCTAGAAGTTTCTCAACAGGAAGCAGAGAAATATCTCACTTCAAACATAATTGAAGTCGTCACACTGCAGCAAGAAAAGGACCTTGAGCACTGTTGGTGAGAGGAAGAATAATGGTGAAATTAATGCAAAGAGGCTTGTCAGGTTTTACTTTCAGTTGTAAAAGAAATATACCTTAAAATAAAGAGAAAGCAAAAATAAACAAGGTGTGAAACATGATAACAGCATCAACAGATGCTGAGAACAGCATTGTGATGTGTTATCAAGATGACAAAAACATTTCTACAAAACACGGATCGTGTTGAAACTTTAGATTTCTTCTATGTTTATTTAAAAAGAAATTGTGACAGCACTATTCTTATGATCTGGTTTGGTTTCGGCTCAAAAGGTTAGGAAAAGAACATGATTTGGCTGAAAATGCCCGGTCCTGTCGCCTAAAACACAGCTGGAAAATGTCCCCACATCTCCCCAAAAATATCCAGTGGCTTCACACTTATAAATGTTAAAAAGCCATCTTCAACAATGGTCTCTGGCACGGCAGCACCTCTTCTTTTGGCTTTGTCCTAACATTTCGTCAAAAATATATGGGTTTGTTGCCACAAACACAGCTGGAAGACATGCTGACAATTTCTTTGAAATTATTCAGTGTTTTCACTCTTATAAATGTTGAAATGCCATCTTGAACAGTGGTCTCTGGCTTGGCAGCCTTCATCTTTTGGCTTTGTCCAGACATCTTGTCAAAATATTCCAACAATCTTTCTTCGTACTTCCATTAATGCTAATATTTTTAAAAATATTTTTTCTTTGAAACTGTGGTTATTTCATCTTAAATCATATTATTTGTCCGCCGTATGTTTGGTCCTATTGTGAACTGCTTGGGGACAATGCTGACACTGCATGACACTTTTAATGTTGATTGATTGGATGGTAACTTAATTCAGTTTTTCGAAGTCAGATGATAAGACCAAAACACAGGGAATGTGTAAAAGAAAAAGATGAAGCTAAAGATCTTAATGCAAGTAATGAATTCATAATTAATCCATTAAAAAAAGTCAGTCTTTTATTATATCAGTAAATCACAACAGAAATTAACTGATGATTCTGTTTATATAGTGCAGGTCTAAACTGTAGAGTAAATAAATTATATGTAGGTGCACCAATGTCTTTATTTACGTTTCCATAGGACAGTGTGAGAGCTGCTCCTCTCAAACCGCCAGCAGGTTTAGTGAAGTATTGATTTTCCAGAGAGCGTTCAAAGTCAAAGTTAAGGTGCGTTAAAGTGTTTCCCAGCCAAGGAGCTGCAGCAGCACTATTCACACTGAGTGGTTTCACATGGTTCGCAGCTCCCGACATGAAGGTGTGATCATTTAGCTGACTCGACTCTCAGAACAAGCTTCAGACTGGACGAGTCAAACATCCAGCATCCAACATGAATGCATGTCCTTATATCTCTAAATCAGTCAGTTGAGCAAAATTACCACCTCCTGTGTAAAGGGACTCATGTTCTCATACTAAGCAGAGAAGTCTGTCAAATTTTTAAGCTCATTGTTTTAGGGCAGTGGCGTGCACAAACTTTTTGAAGGGCAGGGGCAGAAAGAAAAAAAAAAAGGGCACTTTGTGCGTGTTTTGGCTCCTAGTAGGGCACTTCAGCACTCGTTTTTGCCACCCAAGAGGGCACTTTAGCGCGCGTTTTGGCTCCAAAGAGGGCAGTTTATCACGTTTTAACCAGCCAAGGGGGCAGTTTAGTGTGTTTTGCCAACCAAGAGGGCACTTAAGCAGCTAACAAGTGGTTTCATAAACAGGAGCCCAACCCTCTTTTCTTTCGCCTCTCTCCTGAGCCACTTACATACCAGCCTCTAGATGATTGACAGATTGTGTAGCCAATGAGATTTAAAATTTGTGAATACATAGTTTTGAGGGTTGTTAAAGCCCTAAGCTTGGAAATGATGCAAGTGTACATCATTTAATGCTGTTTCCTCTTTGAATAGGCTGTTTTCCCATCCAATAAGTTGTTTTTAATTATCTTATATGCTCAAAGTGAGCTTAAATAAGGAATTAAAGAACTATAATGACTTTAATGCTCCTGTTACTCTCAGATATGGCTAATGAGGTTATTTGTAAATAAAAAGTGACTGCCACACTGTTTATAATTACATGTTAATTTTGTCCAATATTTGTTGTTTATATGTATATACAAGTCTATTCTATTTCTTTCCCTATTAATTATATTTGCTTATTTTTTACTATTGTTATTGTTTTTTGTAATATTACTGTCCTTTGGCTGCTGTGGCAAACACATTTCCCCATTTGTGGGACAATAAAGGAATACTGATTCTGACTGATAACAGGGTAATTTGCCAGGTGCCTGGATATTTAATTAGATAAATATGTGTTTGGTGTTCATGTTCTGTGATATTGCTGTCAAATTTGAATTTGGACCAAATAAGACAATATGATGCGGACACATTGTTTTTTCCCGGTAAAAGGAGCAGCTTCAGGTCGTCTGCAGGATTGTTTCTTTGCATTCAGAATTCTGATGAAAATAAATGAACAATTCAAACTCCTATAGCTCCATGACAGAAGCATTTCCAGATCCTCTGAAAATGGTTCAACAACAACTTTGAATTTGCGTGTAGGCTACACGACACATATCCCGTATTTGTTTCTGTAGTGCAAAGCCCATCACACATATACTGTGTGTGTACAGTATGTGTGTCTTTGTCCACAGTTGTGTTCATTAGCAGCAGCAGCAGCATCCAGCCGACAGTGTCTCCATCAGTCCTGATGCACATGATTGGCTGTGCACTGAGCTGTAAGACGCTCAATAGAACACCATTACACAGTGCATCAATAACAACAGGGACCGCAGATATTCACAAACACAGGAATAAAACATAGACCCAAACCCTGACAAACTAGACAGTAAACCGAACGACAGGTGGGACCACCTCCTCCTCCTAACCTGCAAGAGCATAATCCTGGCAACAGCTATGTTCCTTTAAAAAAGTAATCAGCAAGACAAATAAATTGGATATCTACATTATTTCTCTGAGAAGTGCTGTCAGTTCCAGTTTAAAGCTCATTCTGGTCTTCAGGGAGATAGAGGAACTCACTCACACGCAACTCCCCCGTTGTGAGACGGATTTCCTCTGAAGTGTAGCAGCTGTCAGACAGCAACATGAATCTGACAGAGGTGAATGTGTGTGTAACACCAGCTAATCTTCCACACACAGCTCCGCTCTCATCCGTGGATTGTGCCGCTATACAGTAACACGCAGGATGGAAGAAAGATTAATGAATGTAAAGCACATGAAACGGCTGCTTTGTCACAAGTAGGTGAAGTAAAGTGTTGGACCTCAATAGTGCAGGACATTCTAATGAAGTGAGGATATTTTGGGACTTCTTCGAAAGGCTGTTTGAATGCCTCGAGTTGATTTTATTGGGCGGAAGCACGCATGATGATTTTTAATAAACGAACGTAACAGTCGGAGAGAGAAACACCCTGAAGTCTGTTTATGCTGGAATGTAGTTGAGCTCTGAGCTCTCAGGATGGAAGCTGACACTGAGTCATCCACAAGCCCCTGATTCACTGCTCTGATATCATTCAGTGCTTCGTCCCTTTAGATGTAAAATCCTGACCTCCATAACACGTTTAAAAGTAATACAGAGATGCTTAATTGTCCAAATGTTGGTTTAACTCAGTGGCCAGACTCAGTTCTGAAAACCGATATTTTGAAAAACGTTATGTTTCATAAGGCTTAGTTTTCATTTTCATGATGTCACAACACTGTGCTCATGGTCCGATTTTTTCACAGACACTGCTGCTGATGTTCGGTTTCAGGCTTACAAATGTTGAAACACTTTCTTGGACTGTGGTCTCTGGCTTGGCAACCATCTCACTTGTTATGTTCAGGCACCAGGTAAATTTACTTGGTTTTGACCCCACAGGCACAGCTGGAAAGGTCCTGACGTTTAGTTAAAAATATCCATTGGTGTCATGCTTTCAAATGATGAAACACTGTCTTGGCAGCCATCTTATTTAACGTACCTGGTTTTGTTGCTACAAACATGGATTGAAATGCTCTGACGTCTCACTTAAATATCCAGTGGTTTCACGCTTACAATATAATAAGGCCACCTCAAACAATGTTTTCTGGTCGGATTGAGGCACCAGATCATGTTTCAGTTTACCTGGTTTTGTCGCCACAAACAAGGTTGGAAATCTCCTGACATCTCTTAAAAGCATCCTCTGGTTTCACACTTGCAAATGTTGAAACATAATCTTGAACAGCGGTCTCTGGCGTGGCAGCTATCTTCTTAAAGTACCTGGCTTTGTCCCTACAAACACAGCTGGAAATGCCCCGACGTCTTGTCAAAATAATCCAATGGTTTCACACTTATAATCGCCATCTTGAACAGTGGTCTCTGGTTTGGCAGCTATGATACTTTTCTCCACTCCAATCCCCTCCCCCTCATGACATAGAGGTCAGCTCTGTTGTACAAATGTTGATTTGTTATGTATAAAATGAAAAAAAATATATTTAAATTGTACAACACTGATATTTTATTCTGGTGACAAGTCTTTGTTAACGAGAAGTTTATTTACACTAGTCTTGTCACGATGCTGGACTTTGTTATTGAAAAATATCGATTTTCCATGTTTGATACTACAGGAAACATTCACCTCCGCCAAGGAGTTTGTTTGTTGGTTTGTCAGCGAGATTACACAAAAGCCACTCTTGATGAAGAAAATCTTTGCATATTTTGGTGGCTGGTATCTATTAAAAAACATAAAATACCACTAAAATTTGATGCTGATAAAGGGGACTGGTGGACCTTGGCAGAGGTGAGTGCCACTCCAGTTTTGTCTTTGGATTAGGCCTTTAAAATAGTGTATGTGTCAGTTGTATTGGTAAATCAATATAGCAGGAAATTAGTAGAAACCATTTAAAATATCCTAAATTGTCAATATTTCTGACAACGCTAATTTTGCATAGTTAGCTTCCAGCAAGTTATTCCTGGTTGAGTAGGAGTGCTCGTTCAGACAAGATATTTTGATGTGCTGGGTTTATTAAAGCTGGTTATTTTTAGGGATAGAGGACGATTTGTCGATGGCGGCCTTCACCAGCAGACGAGCGTGAATGTGTGTGTCAGTATAAGACTTTGATGGATTAAAGAGAGGTTAGCAGGTAGAACATTAATCTCCCTCTGTCACTGTAATTTCCCACGTGCACATGTTTTGGGCTCATGACAGCGAAAAAAATGCAGCTCAGCTTAGTTTAATCACATGCACCAAAGAAACTTTCCTCCTGCATGGAGGCAGGCATCATGCATGTTTCCTGCAGATAGGCAGGAGTGTGTTTGAAATTCAGGGCTGCTTTACATTTTCCACCAGCCGTTTTTGAAGGTGAAACCACTCGATGTATCTGAATAATCATTCTTCAAATGACCTGCGGCTGTAACTGCTGCAAGAGTTGTTTTTTAGTTTACCAAACTGCGATTGAGAGTGTTGATAGTTAATGTCCAATGGCTACATTTACAAGAACATGGCAACCGGTTACAAGAAAGTCTGTCATCGGATTAAAGATTAAAGTGGCATTTTTAAGATATGGGCAGAATTTAGCTTAAAGCATGAAAATGAATGTTACAGTATGTCATGTTAACATGCTAACCAGTGAGCCGTTGCCCGTCCTATCTCTTGATACAACTTTGTACTGCAATTGATGGTAGTAATAGTTTCAGCTGGGGGGTGTATCCATCAGCGAGTTCTCTACTCAAAAACAAGTTGGAAAGACTTTTAACAAGTTAACAAAAGAAACTCACAAAATGTCAACAAAGTAAATACTTTTACACCTATTTTCCTCACCAAATGGAAAAACACAACCGCACACCGCCTGAATTCAAGTTTATTTTACGATATTAATCACCTCACTAACTCAACATAAAAAATTCAAACTAGACATAAACTAAATCAAGCTGACCAGAACAGCATTGGTTTGTCTTTCCACAATCATCTCTGGTTTGTTCCAAATAAATCCCCAGTTCAAAGAGTAAGATGTGAACATTTTCGGGCTATACAAGCTGTTTTCACCGGCTTTCTCTCTCCTCTGAAGTTAGCATCCTCAGCTGGTCTCAGTCCAAAGCCTCTGTGCAAGCAGTATAAAACCGGCCAACAGTCCTCCGGTGCTCCAAGCTCCCAGGCTGGACCACTAGCCGCATGGCTAACTGAGCTAACTCGCTAACAGTAGCTAAAGAAAGCAGCTGTTACAGGTTATACTGTTGATGTACTGCCCTGTATTTGTTTGACAATATGCCAATTTTTACATATTGCACCTTTGAACCTCAACATGACAAACTTTATTTAAGATTATTCCTTAACCAACCTCTAACATGGAAATCAGAGTGTCTCCGCTCAGATGCCTCATAGATCCACACAGGCTCATTAAGTCAACTCTTATCTTCTGTCACAAGGTCGAAACACTTTAAAAAACTCCTCGAATCAAATCCCCCTCTCATATCTCTGTCCCCCTTTCCTCCTCCCTCTATTAGGCGCTTATCTTACATTTTTAAAAGCCTTTGTACTTCTCCTCTCAACTGTTTCTTGTAATACTTTCTTTTTCTCGCTCAAAACGTCTGAAAAACACCTCCCTTCATTTTTTCCAGTGAGAAAAACCTCTGACCCATGCACTCAGTTATTATTAAGAAATTAAAGATTTCCCCCACTGTTAAACTAATTTTAGTGTCTCTGGATCAGAACTGCAGCTAAGTGTCTGAAATAAAAACCACACCAGAGGCTCTATTCAAAAATGCAATAATAACTTTATATATACAGTATATACATTCATTTTTTGAAAGCTAAATTGTGCTTCTGTTTTAGTTTGATTGGCAACACAACACATTTATTATTTAATATAGTTATTTAAATTTTACACATGTTACAGCTCAGTGTTCCACCTGAAAAGTTAACTATGGCCAGTGGAAAAGAGATTTATTGACACCCAAAAAATTGTATACTAAATTTCAGAAAGGAAAAAAATAATAATCCTGCAAATTTATTTGGAATCTCATCAAAATTAGGATTGTTCCAATACCGACAACAGTAACTCAAATCCATCTACTGTGAACTGAATTGATTTCAGCGCACACACAAGTCCACGCATTGGTTCGATCCACATAACTTATATATCAGAAAAGGCACTACTCTCCAGCAGCCATGCAGTCCTGTATGCCAGATTTCCTTCTTCACCTGATTCACCTGACAAAAACAGGCACATGTAATACAAAATAATAGACTGTAATGTTCTGCGGTGCATTTGAGCTAGCCCTGTGTGGCCTTGATGAAAGTGCTTGTCAGAAGATCCAGGCGTTTTCAGAGGACTGGTGCTGCCTTGTTTAAAGGAACAGCTAAGACAGTTACAGAATGAACTCTCAGTTTTGAGAGAGCACATCATCGAAAAAAATCGGGATTGCTGACTTTGTTTTAACCATTTTATTCATTTTTTAAGCTAAGATGTCAAGCGTTTGCTGTTTCCAGCTTCTTGAATGTGTTTTTTGCTGCTGTTCTTCTTGTCATTTATGACCGTAAATGAAGAGTCTTTAGGTTTTGGATTGATGGTTTGAGGTTGAGCTCTGGG
>OMLP01029626.1:32867-45395 GCA_900302685.1 Spondyliosoma cantharus
GCTCTGGGAATTTTGAAAAAAAAAAAGAAAAAAAAAGAAAATGTCTGCAAAACTTCTTGCGTTATTAATGAGGTAGTTATAGTTTTTTGTGTGGAAAAACTATATCAGACAAATATTACTGTTACAAGTAGAGTATCTTATTAATTTGAATATACCTATGTGATGCACCAGTAGGGTGCTTTAGCGTGTTCTACTGGTGTTACATGGTTATAGTGCATCTATAGGCATTATCTAGCTTTTAGACCTTTACCACATTCCTAATGATGTTGTTAAAATCATCAATGCAGATAAATGTGTCTAATTTAAGATCTCTTTGCAAGTTATTCCCTGACCAAGGTGCTAAGTATGAAAATGCGCCTCATCTGAGGTTCATTTAGTGGCTGTAGTGGAGCCGTTGACGATATCTATGATCTTCATCAGCAGATGCAGTCATCCGGAGAAGACCTTCAAATGAAAACTGGAGCATCTGCATTAAATAACAACAGACTAGATGTCGCCTGCTGTTGAAGGTCATGGGATACACTAGCAGCTCAACCACCTTCTTATTTAGATCTACAAAATAACACAATGCAGTTTATTAACCAACAACATAGAGGTGTTATTATAGAGTATGTGTTTGGAAGTTACATATATATATATATATATATTCACAAAATGAGAGAATACTACCATGGTGGCTGTTTCAGTTCCTGTAGCTTAATGATAAAAATAAAGCTGATTCAGCATTAAACGTGTCCAAAACCTTGAAATTGTCCAGAAATTCCCTGACAATCAATGGGAAACCTCCAGGCCTGCATCACTTTATACAGATATGATTTGAAGAATACTGTGTCCATCTAGTGGCTGTGAGATTGTACTGCAGTCTGAATGTAATCACAGACAGGTGTAAAACCCTTCACCTGTACATGCAAACAGCTCCATCTAGTGGAGATAATGTTGTACTGGATCATCAGGACTATATTGCCAAGCTTTTTGCAGTACAGATCTTAATACTTCATTTACGGTACAGGTCTTCATACTTAATGTAAGACATTAACATTTAATTATTGCATTAAAGTGCAGACAGGTTGCTGATCCTGTCACCTTTATGGGCCATGCTGGCAGAGCACAATGCAGCCTGTGTGCATGTGTGGTCTGTCCTTATGACGACAAACCTGAGTTCATACCTGACAAGTGAGGACATCCTGGGAAAGTGGGGACATTTTGTCTGATCCTCACGACAACTGTTTTTAGGGTTAATACTTAGTTTTATGGTATCCATGGATGTTGTGAGTTATTGCCTGTGCTGTTTCTATGGAAGCCCTGAAGTAAGGATTTTTCTTTTCTGGTGATCCATTTTCTAAGTCTGATCTAAGTTATCCTTTATCTATGATTAAACCTTTCCAAGTTCCTTCATTTTATTTTTCATGTGTGAAATCAAGTGTAAGAATCTTCTTTTTTTCCCCCCAGGAGATTTATTATCATGATAGATTTATATTTTATTTCAGGAGAGAGGGTGATCTACAGTTTTAAAATTGAATGCACACATGATTTACAATGATTCCACATGATTACATGTGGTAGAAGGATAACCTCTCCCGGGTGTGTTTTGCAAGTCTTTTTCCCAAGTCATAGAGCTATGAGGTTACAAAAACGTGATGGTTGAGTTCCAGTGATGGTCCTGGAGCAACATTAATTATGCACAACAAAGCGATATCAGATCGTGCATCATTAAGGGTCCTCAGTATGGCACTAAGAAACATGTTCATCATTCTTTAGAGTCAAAATAAAATAACAAATGCCAAAAATGCAAAATTGTCAAAATCTCTTTATTGGAGTTACTGTAATGCATCATGGGTTGACTCCATAGATACAACCAATGATTTGTTTTTCAGTATTTTGAACACTTTTACTCTGCATGACACTTTTGTTGAAACAAGAGTTTTCTGGCAGAAACTTTTAGTGTTATTTCACTTTCGTTTAGACTTTATTGTACTTCAGGAAGGCTTTTCATTACCACCCTGAAACCAAACCTCGTGTTCACTCAGAAGTTTAAACTGGAAAATACAGTTGCTTTATTTGTCCGTCCTCATCTGGTAACGCCGAATCTTGAGGAAACAATATTGCAAACTTCAGCTGCACCAGTTGGGACAAACTAAAGATTTAAACCGTTACAAAAGGCACAAAACCTCCGCATAGTTTTAGCTACACAACCACACGCACTATTCTCAAATAACACCCCACACACACCTCCTGCACGTCCTCAACTTTAGCTTGCATTCTTGGCGGGCCTCTTCTTCTTCTTCTTTGGTGTTTGCTTCTTAGAAGAGTTGGCATTGGAGGAGGCAGTCGTTTCAGGCGAGTTTTCTGACTTCTGACTTTCTGTCTTGGTTGGTGCTTCTTCTGGTGCTTGTGCTGGTTCAGCCTGGACCTTCTCTTCTTCCACTGGGATCACTGGTTTGACCTCACCAGTCTCGACCGATATCTCAGCATCTGCTGCTTCTGTCTTCAGGTCAGTTGGTGGATTGGTCTCGACTCTCTCAGGCTCTGATGTTGCTTCAGCAGGTTTCTGCTCGATCTCCTCAGCTGGTTTCACTGGTTCCACCTCTTTCTCCTCCACCTGGGGATGAACTTGTACCGCTTCTTGTTTTGTGCTTGCGGGCATCTTTTCAGAAGTGTTCTCCACAGGTGTTAGACCTTCTGGTGGCGACGCGGCTGGCTTTGGGAGAACTAGTTCTGCTGCCTCTGGTTTTACTTCCACGACCTGCTCAGGGACTGAAACCACCTCCTTCTTGACCTCAGTTTTGGTTGTGAACTGGCCAAATGCAGAAGCCATCAAATCTTCTTCATTGTCTAAATCATCCTTATCCTTTTCATCGTCGTTGTCACTGGTGGTAGCCAACAAGGAGTCGGCAAACTCCTGCAGCTTGTTCTGTTGCTCCTTCAGACGGCTCATGTCCTCTGTTAGGACCGGGTCGTCCTCCTGGATCTCCTGGAGCTCCACAGGGGTCAGCAGGGCGGACTTATCAGCACCGTCAGCGTCAGGGACGTCATCGGGGCTAGAGCTGGCAAACAGCTTTGCTGGGATGTTGGAGTTGGCGGTGCGCACTTGCTTGATCTTGGCATATAGGACGACCCTCTCCCTTTGGAGGATATCACACAACTTCTCCAGCTTCTGAATCTTCAGGACAAACAGGTCGTACTCTCTGGCTTTGTCTGCTCTCTGGAAGAGACAGAGAATGGACGGAGAACATGAGAATAAAACTAGAGTAAGACAAATGTTGGTATTTGTCTTTCAAACACGATAATGTACATTTATCATCTTCTCCAAAAACAGCAAACAGGAATAACTATGCTGAGAGTCCATCTGGGACCTCCTGGTGCATTCAGGTGCGGCCCTTAAAATCAGAACTTTTGCCACAAAGTTTTTCAGAAAAGTGATAGTCTCTATTTTTTTCTCTCATATTACTTGGTTGAAATACATAACCCCACACTATTACTGTCTTAAAGAAGCCCTGAGAGGTGAGTGAGAATTTGTCTTTTCTGGTGATCCATTTTCTGTCTGATATATATTTCTCTCCTGTGGTTATCACTTACGATCTGGTGGGAAGTTTTTACCAGGATAATCTTTCTGGGTTTCCCAATTTTTTTCCCCATCTCTGAAAATGTTTCCATGCATGAAAGCAAGTAAAATTCAAAATTATTCTATTTGGGATTTTTTTTTTTTTTTTTTTTTACTTACACACAGAAAACATTTTATTTGTTTTCACAAATAATATAAATGTGAAAAAAAAAGATTTTTTTTCACAAATACATAATGAAGAAACGTATAAAGATTATCCCGAGAAAACGTTTTTTTTCCCCAGCAGATCACAAGTCGTAAACACAAGAGAGAGAATTGTTTAGATGAGACTTCTCTCTCACCCCTCAGGGCTTCTGTGTCTTGTTCTGTCACTACAACTAAACGGTATCTGATCAATTCTACATTCAGCGGACAGGTTTTAAAAATGGTTGTAGAAAAATCTTATCAAATTGTTATCAGCAAACCTTTGTACAACACATACTAAAATACTATATAATCAGTTCAGTGGTACGTTCAGTGTGTTGCTGGTTCAAACTGTTACTCTTAGTTTGGTATAAGCAGATTAATCTTAACAGCCGTCAGCGTACCTCTTCAATCATGTCGTTCAGAGCCTTGTTGCAGTTCTCAAACCTCTGCTTCCACAGATTTGACTCTTTATCCATTTTCTTCATCTTATCTGACATCTAAGCGGGGGAAGAGTTTAAAATCACATGACTGCACGGACAACATCAGAAAACCAAACGCGTGCTGCCGGAACTAGAAACACGGATTTGTCAAACTGACAGAAAATGAAACTGAAAAATTATTATACAAAAAGGTCTGTTTCATGTTTCATTAAATTATTAAGCCCATGTTAACATCACATATTTGGATTCTGAGAGTTGTTTTTCTCTAAAATATGAAGACAACATGGTCTGGTTGATAACCGTGTATACAGTGTTCGCCACCTACATTATCCATCTCCTTTTTGAAGCGGGTGTAGATCTCATTGCTTTTAGCCAGAGTCGCCTGAAACTCGTCAAACTTCTGAGCGTACAGCGTCAGCTGTGAACAGACGAAAAGACGAGAAAGTCAGACTGAACCAACAGACGGACAGGAAGGTAATATTCAAGACAGACATCAACCTTCTGGATTTCAGAAAACAGCTGATATATCCTCTGCGCACACTTGCTGTTTTGAGGTTATCTTGCTTCTCACAATGTTTTTCTTCTTCTTCATTTACTTTATTTATAGAAAAATCCTTTAAAACGTCATCGTTCAAGGAGACGAAACTATAATTCCTAAAAGACAGGCCGTAACGAGTACATAATTACACATTTAGAGAAGCAGAACATGGTTTTGGCTCTGACTCATGGGAAACATAAGGCACTGGGTAATGACAGGGTCTCCAAGTGATGAATTACAAATTGCACCCGTCATTAATTACGAGCCTTTCACACTGCTGGGGGCCATTCGTCATTCATACCTGCAGGATTTTGCATTAACGTTACAAAAGAGCGAGTCCAACCTAATATTCACTTCATCCTCAGCAGTCATCACAAAAATGAACTAATTTTACAGAACGAAAAGTCATTCAGTCTGGATACAAGGTTGTTTCATCCTGAGGTGAACAGACATCGATCGCATGCTCAAACCAGCTTACGTTCTTTATCATACTGAGAAAGAACTTAGATAAGAATAAGTTGGTGTGTTTCAGAGCCAGTCTCAAGTCCTTGAAGGCAGGTTTCAATAAATTACGAGTCACGAGTTCTTCTCGTGGTTGTTTAACAGATAAAAACATGAAACTGAAACTTTTTTTCTAATTCAAACCTCAACACAAACGTCTAGAGGTCAAGTCTCACATCATTCAAGTCCAATTCCTTGTTTCTGTGTCTTGCGTTCAGTGGTGGGATTTCACTCGAGTACTTAAAGGTTACCGTCGACCTGTTTTCCACATTAAAGTGTGTCAACAGTTCTTGGGGGGTACTACTGCAATTGTAAAAAAAAAAAAAAAAAGAAGAAGAAAGAAAGAAAGAAAAAGAGTGGCATAAAGTCTTTTGTGGCTCCAGAGGAAGCTCCATGTAATCTGATAAACTGCCTCCAGTGATGGCACCCTGGTTCATTTGTATTGTGGGTAGGGGCAGGGTTTGAAAAGCAGTCCATCGGTGTGTCTCTTTATCGACAGTTTGAAAACAAATGGTCAGAATCCTTTTCAATACCTGCCACCTACATTACCCACAATGCAACTTAGCCGCTGAGTGACATCGCTGGCCAGTTGGTAGTATATTTTTTAGGCTTACATCTTCTTTTTAATGAAACAGTCTTTTGTTCTTGACACTGCACGTTAGTCCATTTGAATGCAGCCATTTTTTTTCCTTGGTATTTTTATGGTGTTAACCATCTATTGTTATTTATTTGTATTTTATTGTGTTGCTTTGTATTTTATTATTGTTTGTTGTGAAGCACTGTGTAACTCTGATTTTGAAATAAACCTATTATTATCATGATTATTATTATTAGTATAACATATTATTGGATTCAAGATTCAGTATTTTCCCATGCGAGGTTTATTCCCAGCACAATTTAAAACATCATGTTGAATCAGAATCCACAAAAAATGAAAAACCTTACAAACTCTTTCCAGGTGGTGTGTCACCGCAGTTTGGGCACGTGTTTTGTGAGTAACGTCAGTATTCCCGCCGTTGCTAACCACGCTAACATTCGTCTCAGCCCTGCCGCTGCGCCGCCGTCACCAGGTGTGTGCTACCTGTCCCCGTTGTCAGCATGTTAGTTTTGTCAGTGAAGTATTCACCTGTGCCTGCATCACAGTCCCCTGCTCTCTGAGTGTCTGAGTCTGTAGTTTCCACTCAGCAGCCTGAACCAGTAACTGGTTAGAAGAGAACAGACAGAGACACATTACAGGCGTATCTTTACCTTCTTCTTCATGGCCAGCTCCTGCTCCTTCATACCGAAGCATTTCTTTGTTTTGTCAATAGCCTCCCTAAGCAACTACGGCAACAGAGACAATACACAGTCAATCTGGGTGACCTTCACACATAAAGCAGGACTAATGTGTTAATGAAAAAAAATGAGACTACAACTACTGAGAAAAGTATTAAACAAGCATAAACATGTGTAAACAAGGAATAATCAAATTGCATTTTCAATGGATGTTAATTAACCTTAAGTCGAGACTTAAACATCACATCACAGTTAATTGATTTAAAGGAACAGTGCGGTTCAGAAATGTGAATTCATTCATTACAGCTGGGGACTTGCTTTAAAACAGAAAAAACAAACAGAAAAACCTCAAATGGCTCCATACAGCTCAGCTCAAAGTGTCCACAAACCGATTTAAAAAGACGCAATCTACAACCTTTTTTAAGCTGAAATCTTCTCTGTAGCTGCCGAGCTAACAGTGTTTGCGTCCGAGGTGGGTTTCTTTGGCTGTTTTTTGAACATTTTAAAACAAGTCACCAGCTACTTCAGGTGTTTAGGAGAATGCTGCAACAAGCTTCAGAAATGAGATAATGACTGGATTAACATTTTTAAGTGAACTGTTCCTTTGTGGCATATTCATAAAATAAAATAAAAACAACCATGTATCAAATATCAAACGACATGGCATGACGATGGCAGGATAAAAACAGCTGAAAACAGAATTCTAAAATAGGAAATCTAATGCAGAATAAAATGAAATAGATGGATACATAATATGAAAAAATGTATTAATTGATAATAACTGATAAAAAATCTATTAAATAATGACTGCTACATGAACACAGTTATGGCACACTGCAGTGTTTCATGAAGTCAGTTCATGTAAAACTCATCCTGAAAGGTTAAAAAAAGAGAAACCATCCTCCCAAGTCTTATAGGTACGCTCCACTGTAGTGGAAACTGACCCGTACTGTGAATATTCTAAATAGGGCTGTCAAAGTTAACACAATAATAACACGTTAATTCTATTTCTCTGCATGCAGTACCTTTGAGGTTATTCTGGAGAATATTCTGCACAGTATTTGTCATTGTTTTGGATTGTTGCAATAATGATTAACATACATTAGCAATTATATTTGTCCACTCCCAAGTTGATAAGAGTATTAAAAACTTGTATCCCTTTACGGAACATTTAGAACAGATATAGAATGTGCCATTAATCAATTAGAACTATTGACGGTTATGAAATGTTCATGAAACCCATCCTTCGCATTTAAAAGTGTTTTCTGGCATTGGAAACGTTTGCAAGTCGGTATGCAGGTGATTTCTGCCGCACATGTGCAAATGCACCATCCTTTCCATCTTTTCTGTAGTGTAGTGGTCATCATGCCCGCCTAACACAGTCCGGTTCGAAACCAGTCGGAAACACACTTCATTTTCATTTTTGTGTATTAGTGATGAGTGTGAAAATCAAACTGTTGTGATGCTGCCACATCATCACACGATCACACAATGTGTAGCATTGGGACCACGATCCCTGTTAACAGGGAGGGTAATCATTTGGGAACTAGGACATATCTGATGCTGCTGCTTTACAGTTTTGGTCAATCATCAATTGCTGATAGAAAACCATCTCCCCCCCGTTGGGGAATCGAGCCCTGGTCTTTCACATGGCAGGCGACATTGTCCCAGCATTGCACATGGGATGGTGTGATAGGCACCATCGATTGCAGTGTCACAGCTTTCCAAAGTATTCTTCTCTGTTGTCGGGCATTTCAGAAACTGTCCGTATGTGGAGCATGGATTGGATCACTTTTTTTTTAATCGCGATTAAATATTTTAATCTATTGACAGCCCTAATTCTAAAATGTGGAGGATGGAATCTGAATGAATATTATCGTCAATTTACATCAAGCTCTTTAATCTTTCATTTTGAGTCATTTTTACACAAGCTGTATGATGACGAAAATAAAAATATCTCATTGTTTTTAAGTTCAAACTCACGTATTCTTTCTCTCTCTTGTGTTTCTCCTCGGCCTCGGCCAGCAGAGCGTTGGCCTGCTGCAGTTTGGCGTCGGTCAGTTTTTGCTGCAGGTCGCGGCGGTTGTTGATCTTCTCCAAACTCTGCAGAGACAAACAATCCCAGTCACAAACACGAATCCAGGAATCTGCTGATAACTTTGTCGATAAATAGATGAATCGTTTGTAATGTTTCCAAAAATTGTAAAAATAATAAAATGTTCATTTGAAATGCCCTAACACCCTCATTAACATAGTCAAATTAGTTGATTTTTCCAACCAAAATTAGGTTTCAATCCTGCATCTGTTAAAGAATAATTAAAGGTCTCGTCTCATCTCACCTCATTTTCTTTCCGCTTTATCCGTGAAGGTCGCGGGGATGTTGCCCCTTTTTTCAAGGGGGTTACTGGAGCCAATCCCAGTTATCTCTATGGGCGAAGGCCAGGGTACACCCTGGATGAGTCGCCAGCTCATCGCAGGGCCAATTAAAGGTGATATATGTAAAAATTGGCCACCTTTTGAATTTCTCCTCCCAAAAAATATGCAACATGTCACCAGAGAAACTGCTAACTGCTCTTTTCTGTAGCTGCCGTTAGCTCTTCCCCCCTCTTAACTCTAGCTCTAAAACGTATACCTTATTATGATCGTTGTTGACCTTTGACCTTTGCCTCTCTTACCTCCTCCCTCAGCTCGCACTGGTTCATGAGACCCTCCAGTTTGTCGGTCAGGTTGGTGTTTTCGTGGCACAGCTTGTCGTTTCTGACGCTGTGCTGCTCGATCTGGGCCTGGATTTCTGTCAGCTTCATCTGGAAGTGGCTGGCCATCTCTTGCCTCTTCTCCTCATCCTGCCTGCAGCGCTGAAGGGTCTCTTCCTGAAAGGGGGGAGGGGGGCAGAGAGGGACCAGTGGATGGTAAAAGAACAAAGGGTTCCATTGTGGCGTTGACTTTATCTTGCACTTTATTTTGAAGTGACAGATTGGCTTTTTTAAGAAATTCTCCCAAAAAATCATGGAATTAAAAAGTCAATGACAGGTATTTGTCTCAAATATGTAATTCATTTGACACATTGTACGCAGCACATACAGTAGCTACTAGAGCACCTCCAGCTCCACCTACATACCCTCAGTGTGTCGTAGTGTCCCTGCAGCTCTCTGCACAGAGTCTCCAGTTTGCTGCGGGCTGTGATGCTGCGCTGACTTTCAGCCTGCAGTTGCTGCAGGACACACAGCTTCTTCTCATCACTGTGCCGCAAGGCTGCCTGCACACACACACACACACACACACACACACACACACACACAGGTGGGAGATGAGAAGCTTGTTTTGCTGCCCCGTTATGTCTGTAATTTGATCACGTGACAAATATTATATTGACTGGATAAAAGCTGTCGTCTCAGACACAGAAACGCTGTGAATGTCGGAGCTGCAGACGTCTCCATATGTGAGGGAAAATACATTCTCACCAGTTCAGCGTATTTCCTGACCAGCTCCTTCAGTTTCTTTTCTGGAGAAGAGATCTTTTTCAGACTCTGCATGATCAGAGACTCTTCTGTGGAGAGACAAGTTTATTTGATCACAGATTAACAGTGGTGGAATACAGTACTCAGATCATAATACACTCAAAGTACCCAAAGTAACATCATTTATTGACACTTTTGATGAGTGCTGCTTTGTCAGAAATAATTTCTTTTCATGTCATCGCATCATTTTTTACCGTCTTTTTTAATGGTGTAATGTGATTGGGTAATCATCATTGTATATCACATAGCATGTCACATGTAGCATGTTGTTTGATGCAACTGATACCTTTTGCTGAAAGACACATTTAAAATGTGTGTGTAAATGTGTTATGTCAAGAAATAATTTCTCTTTTGAACATTAGCATCTTGTTGTCTCACCTTTCTCCATGTCAACTGCGATGTCATCCTTTGCCTCCTTCTTTGTCTTCTCTGACTCCATCTCCACCAGACTCTGCAACGATCACACATATGAAGCATTGTTTACATTCCCACATGTCCACAGAAGTTCAACATTATCTTACACATTGTTTTTATGTATAAATGAGGTCGACGTCACCTGTTTGTCCAGCGCGCTGGCTGCAGAGCCGTAGGTGCTGATGATGTCCTCCAGCCGCCTGTTGAACTCCTCCATCGGGTTGATGGAGGAGGAGCCGCAGGCTGCAGGAGGAGCTGCCACTTCACATTCAGTGTCCGGAGAGGAGGAGGAGGAAGCCATGTCCGACTGGGGGGGCACCAACACCTCAGTTGCTTTCACCGATGTCTCCATCCTCAGAGCACTGGGAGGAACAGAGGGACAGAAGGTTTATGACTTACAGATTTACTATAGATGAAAACTAGTTTCTTGGTTCATTCTGAAATATTTACAATCATTAACATGCACTGTCCCTGAGAAATTTGCTGGATGAATACATGAAGAAACAAAGAGTCAAATGGGCACAATTTGCAAAATGTAACACCACTACTACACCTGCCACCAGTCTACTGTTTGCTTCTGACAGGTGGACATAATATGCTTTTAAGTTGCTGGTAGTAAGTTTTGAGTCTTTATGCCAAACTATTACTTACTAATTCTCATATTTTTTCAAACTTTTATACCTCCTGTTCAGTTCAGAGTGGAAGGAAAAAGAAAGATATTCACTGAACACAAACTAATAAAGTTCTTATTTCATCTTTTATGTTCTCTTTCTCTCTTTTTCTTATCAAAGAAAAATGTACAAACACTTAGTTAGTCATTTAGCTAAAGAGATAATAAGATAATATAAAGTTGTTTTTTTTATGCCTAAACTACGGTGTTAGTATGAGGGCCAGGGGTGAGGAAAAACAAGAGAATAAAGTGGAAGTTGTTGGGTCATTATACACTTAAGTCAACATGTTCGAAAAAAAGCAATTAACTTTACACTTGAAAATTAAAGTGGACCTTTTGAGACTACATCAAAAGACTGCCTCAACAAAATGCCTTGTGTAGATGAATTGGTAAAATTGTACTTTGGCTTTAGTAACCAATACATTATTGCTCTTCTGTCTCATAAACACGTTGCAGTTGTCAGTATAACAACTTGTGCCGAAAACTGTGTCTGGTCTGTTCAGAAGGAAAACCACACAAGAATGGAAGAGGTGGCCACATTCGGGCAAGCTGAAAATGCTGGTAATTGAAAAATGCAAGGGTATTGACATGTGCAATTCAGAGGGGATATGTTGTATTGTAATTCAGCTTTATCCTCGACATTTCAACTGTTTTCATGAAGTGCATAATGAAAAAAAACACATCCTCCTCTTATTTTTCCACCTCACCCCTGGCTGTAATACTCTTCCATACTAAACAAACTAAATAAACTAAATAAACAAGCTGTCTATGTCAACACAATTTATCCACCTGTTTCTTCAGAAGCCTATGGGTGCTGCCATGACAGATAACTACTTCCGCCGGCGGTTTTCTGTTTCCGGTTGCCTTGCAACTGCATGACTGACAGCCACTGCCAAGCTAGCCCAAAACAACTAGCGTTATGTCATAAATGCTAAATTGTTGTTAAAATGAGCTCAGATACAGCATGTGCCGTTTTTGGTTGCCACAACAATTCATTTCAGGAACTTCTTGTGTAGAACATCAACAACTTAGACAAACATGTCCGTGCCCTACGCCCTGCACGCCATGCCGAGGAGGGAGGAACGGAGACTAGCGTGGCTCGCGGCTTTGAGACTAAAATAAATATTTGGGTTTATGAATACCTTCCACAGAATAGCTGCTGCATGACTACATGACTTCTCTAAGGCAACAATGCACGAGCAGCCGCCTGTCTCCACGACACCACTTCCCTTCAGCATTAACGTGATCCACACTGTATGTTTAATGTTAGCTTGATTGGCGCTTTGGCTGGGCTCTACTGCTGCCTTCAGAAATATAAACTCGCTGTGTTTCTACAACAGTACTTTCCCTATTGTGTTACTGTGCGGGTAGTTGTATGCTTCTGTGCTTTTGTAACTGCGCAATTCTCCGCCTTCAACACCTTC
>OMLP01029627.1:3983-16614 GCA_900302685.1 Spondyliosoma cantharus
CACTCACTCTCTCTCTCTCTCTCTCTCTCTCACACACACACACACACACACACACACAGAGTTACGGGTGGATGTAGGTCCTTCCTCTCACTTAAAACCAGCCTGCAGCTCCGTCCTGTGCTGTTGTGGCTCACTGCTATAATTAGAACAAGGGGCGATAAGCATTCGAATGCTTTGATGCTCTTATCTGGAGCAGCCAAGAGGCGGATGGGGACACACACACGGGCTTCATCTCTCACTCGTGCACAGACACACGCACACACTCCTGAGGTATGAAAGAAAAGTTGTCCTTATTTTTTTTTTTTTGTCGTTGCGTAACGATGAATAAGGGACATATTCACTCATGGAATTAAACAAAAATGCTAATCTGGAAAATGATATTTACTGTGAAATGTCCGGCTGATGATTATGTTAAACTATCGACCGAATCACAATGTTTGTTTGCAATAACTTCAAGGTACAAAGCCGCTCCATGATGCATTAGCTTACATGCAATGTCATTATTTTACTTATTTTTTTTTTAAATTTAATATTCAGTCAGTACCTTCCAGGTCAATGCCTTGATATCTTCCTGTCCTGTTCTGTCTTTTTATTGGATTTTAGTGCTTTTTAAATAAAAAAAAAAGTTTTTAATGAAAATGTGTCTGATTTTTTTTTAATATTTCTTAATGAAAATGACCTGAAGTTCAACAGAAAGTCCCAACTCCGGTCACTCAGTCCATCTACTTAGTTATTCAGAGGTAATCAGTTTCCTGACTTTTTTTTTTTTAAAGAAGGAACAACTTTAAAAAATGAACAGTGCAGGAGATTTGAACTAGGGCCCGCTGGTTGGCACGCTGAAACACGCTTTGCAAAGACGTCAAAACTGTTTTTCCTTCACATTCTGTTGCGAAAGTGCAGTATAGACACTTTTAGACATTGCACCTTTAAGATCTAGACATGACCTCTTCATCACTGTACAGTACGGAGGCCCATTTCCCTCAGTTATGGTCAGACCAGGCCAGTCTCCAACAAATAATGTCGTGTCCTGACTCCTTTAACAAGATGCACCTGTGAGAACTGCATCATGATGTTCCAGCATATCGAACTCTGATGGATCCATCTTGACAAACCCATGTTGCGGCCAAGCATTGTGCAAAGTCACAGAACTTCAGGCACGATTTGTACTTTTCTGAAAATGCTCAACCCTCAGGTTGAATTGTTGGGAAATTTAGGACATTCTTAATCTTGTAATCTGCAGATGCCTTAATGAAAGTTGAGATTTGTTGTAAAAAATAGTCACTGTGCACTCGAGTTCATCAAGTTCAGATGTTGTGCTAAAGATGATGTGACACTACCCTTCATACCCACCAGGCTGCGCCCTTGTCTGGCTGTAAATCAGCCTCGTGTGTGTGAATTGATGTGTTTGTGCGTGTGTGTGTGTGTGTGCGTGTATGTGTGTGTGTGTGTGTCTCTGCTTGTCATCGACCGCTGCCTTTGATGGCATGCTGTTTAGTCTTACCAACCCCTCTTTGTTCTTCCAAAATAAACCTCCTCGCCCCCTCTCGTCCTTCTCCTCTGTGTCTGGAAGACCATGACACAAGAATTATTCGACAACAACAAGACACGTGGTGACATCTTTGTATCGTCTTCACATAAAGATTTTTTTTTAATCAAAGCAATTAATCAATAATCAGGAACTTACAGAAATCTTTTTTGAATTCCCTTTCTGGCAGGGCGAGCCACGGTCGTTGTCAGAAATCTTTAAATAAATGTGTTTTTCCTGCAGAGATGGACACGGCACATCCTATCTTGATGGCTGGTCATGAGTCACCTTCCAAGCTTAAAGGTAAATTAGATCCAAAATAAGATACAGCCATTTTCAGCCCACACCCTAATTTCCCCTTTGCTGAATGGTCCAGTATAGATGTTTAAGGTTCACACGCAGGTTCAAATCCAATCTGTTTCACAGTTGGGGAGGACTGGAGTGCTGTTTACACAGTAGGGAGATTCCTGCTCCATGGGACCAGAGTGTTGAGGCTTTGATGCTCAATAGGAGCTACTGAACGAGAGCAGGAGGAGGACAAAAAGAGAGAGCTGGCTCGGACAGAGACAGAGATTGAAGTGATGATGACCTTCTTAGAGTAACCTCGGATTGCTCCTCTTGGAAGGTTCACAAAATATGGGTAACAGATGTTTTATGTTTTTGTCTGTGGGCTTATCATGGCCACGGGGCAGAGGCGGTGTGATCTGCCCCAGTTTCTCTGAATTCATGTTTAAAATATAACAGATAGAAACGGTACATCCTGCTTACTCAGTCCTATATGTAAGATTTTTTATTTTAAGCATGCAAAAAAATCATCAAACCTCTGTGTATTGTGTTACAGAAGTTTGCATGCTAACCACCTGCCATGTCTGGTAACACAACTTTGTACCTCAACAGGTGATAGTGAGACACTGTAGCATCCAGTATGCCCTCAATCCAACATGAGAAGGTAAAGAGGTAATATTCTAACTTCTTATCAGTCATGTTGAAGGTACTGCTCCTACAGGGGTTACAGTGTTTAAGGACAGGCAGTCAACAAATGGAAGCTAATGCAACAATGAATAGAAAAGAAGCGATAGAAGTTGAAGAAACACAAAAGTGAACATTGGCGTTGGAAACAAAAGGATAAGGGTTGATGCTGAACTTGCTGCATTTCTTCAAGACTGCTACATAAACTGCAGTTATAGCTATTGTTGGCTATTAAGCAATAGTTTATAAAGACCTAAGGGAGGGACTGTGCATTGTTTTGTTTCTTGCGATCCTGTTGATGGTACAGGATTCATTTTGTTAACAAAAACTATGAAAAATGTTTGAAATCAACCTTTTTTCCTATGATGAGAAATTAAAGAAATTGAAAAAAGGTTGCTTTCTTCATACAACGTGATCGGACAGGACTAGAATGTTAGCAGCAGGCAATTGTACCTAAAAAAACAAAACAAAAAAAAACTTAAAAAATGTATTTTGTCACCGTGATTACATTTTCCAATACCTGTATTAATCTAAAACAGTAAACATTTTGACTAAAAGTTGACATTAGTGTTTACAGTTCTCTCCACTAAATCATGAAGGATAAAAATGACTGAAATGTGATTTTAACTAATACGATTTTCAGTTTAAAGACTAAGACTGAGTCTAAAACAGCTGCCAAAATTGGGTGGCTAATTTTTTACAAATAGGACCTTTGAGTACATCTCATTGACTTGGATTTTATTGTTTGTCAAACAATCATTCAACTCATCATTAAAGGCTCACCACACAAAGAAACATGCTTGCAAAGTTGCAGGTGCGAGTCCAACTTACAACTGAAACCATCAGCCCTTTGGTTTCCAAGCTGTCAAATTAAATACAGAGACAATAATCTTACAATAATATCCATTCTAACTGCAACAAAACACAACTGCCCCATGAGCTTCAACGCAAACAGACCCTTTTCAGCCCCCCTGTTGCCTCTGGCTGTTGTATTTTCTCTGAGCCAGAGATCAGGGAGAGCTCCACAGTTCTGCGGCTGCTGGCCAGCTGGCTGATACATTTCTATCAACTGGTGGCTATCTAACTTCCCCTCCCTCCCACATCCTCCTCCACCCCTCTTTTTTTTCTCTCCATCCCACTATCAAATCAACACAAAAACACATGGAGAGACACACATTCACACACAGTGTGTGAATTGTGCAGGAGAAAACTCAGAGCCGAGGGAGTACGGTCACTTTAGAAGTATCATCCTCAGGCTGATCAATGGCAGCCTCCTCTGAAACACTTATTCCTGTGTGTGGGCTGTCGGGATGGAGAATAACTAAATGGTTGGTTGTCAGGAGAAAAAGGACGCACAAGTGAATATAAATTATGATTATTGAATACAAATCCTGTGTTATTTCTAGAGATTACATTTGTTTTGATTAGAGAGAGAACAATTGCAGATGAACTCATGACAATCTGTGAGAACATCTCTTGGGAGAGAAAGAGATAACACGAGGTAAAATATGGATCAAGGGCCAGATTTGTCTCTGGAGGGCCTTGAGCTCCATGATCCATGGAAGGTGAAGACCTCAGGACAGATGCAGAATCAAAGCTCATTCTTGAGGGACTACATTTCCCAGGTGCCCAGGTAGCGCTTGCGATGTCCCAGAAGAGCTGAAGGATGATGGTAGGGGAAAGGACAACTGTGCTGCTCATCTTCTCCTGTTGCCAATGTGACCAACGACAAAAATAAGCGCTGTAGACCGATTTGTATAATAGAAAATCTCCTTCGAAATTACCCAGGAAATAGATAGACTAAATCTCTACCCGAACACATCAAATCAATGCAAAATGCAGTGTTACAACACTTAAAACAACACAGAACAAGAACATGGTTTTTATTAAAAGATACCAAAAAAAGAGCAAAACTAGACGAAAATACAGATTTAAGACTCGTCCGTTAAAGAGGTTAGATGACTAAGATGGGAAAGTAAGAATGAATCATGACGTGTCAACTTAGCAGTTTCCGGTAATGATTAATTAGCAATTGACAGAAAATCCCCTTGTTTGTGATGAATGTAAAGCAGAGTTGCGTATACTTTTTTAACAGCAAATTGTAATGTAAATGGCCACTGTGCCACTTCATTTACTATTTTATTATATTAAATAGTTTATATTGATTCACTACTAAATACTGACTAAGTGTTATTTTACCACTGTGGCAGATCAAGGTGGAGTTACTTTTAATTACTTTAAATACAGTTTAATGGAATCCACAAATTTGTACCCCTCTTGTAAAACTTTTCCTTTTTTTTGACTTTTCTCTAGTCCTTGCAGCTTTTAGTGAAATGTTGGATGATTTTAACAGTTCGGTCCTCAAAGGATTACTTAAATGAAAGCAAGAAAATGACATGTATACCTAAAATTTATCTGAAATTGTACTAGTAAATATAGCTGCCAAATAAATGTGAAAAAAGCCAATGCATTAATTCACATGGAAATTAGTTCACATGTTCACACATTAGTTTACAGGTGAAAATAACCAACCAAAGATATATTCCACATGGAAAAGAAGTTCAGTCACATAATTCATACGTGAAAATATACATTTCACATGTGCACATTTTCCTCCATATGTGGATAAGAAGCTAGTGAAAACATCGAGTTCCCATACGTGCTTATTTAATTCACATGAAAATTTAGAAGGTGGAAATTTTAATTCATATGCGAAGAATATTGTGAAACTGTCCGGTTCACATGTGATATATTTTTGGGGGAATTCATATGTTCAAAAAAATCCAGTCACCAGTGAAAATGTCCAATTCACTCACGTGCAACATTATTTTTCTTGTCACATTTTAACACTTTTATTTACAAGTGAAAACATTACGTGTCATAGGATGAAAAAGAAAGTACCTCAGATTTGTCTGTCCGTACATGCTTAAGTAAACGGGAGTCACTGGGTTATCACTAGGCTTTGTGTTGTGATGGTCATTATTTGGTAATAAGGCTGTTTCTGCTGTCTTTCTGATTATACCCAACAGCAGAGGGCAGCATTGCCTCCCACATTCCCCTCTCCCTCTGTCCCAGTGTTTGTCTCTTTCCCCCTCGCTCTTAATGTTGGAACACATGACATCAACCCCTACATTCTCCCATGTGAATTACCAGCGTCCTCACCCAGGGGTAAGGAGTCATCCAAGGAAAACAAACCAAAGCAACCGAAGGGCTCTATTACTGGAATGTGGGTTTGTTACACCCACAGTGATCTACCATGTCCTCAACAGGTGCTGAAAATATGTGCAGGACAGTTTTCATTAGTTTGATTGTACTCGTAAAGTTTTAAGACTAGCTTCAGGGTTTTTCTTTAAATTGGCTGTCACCACGAATATAATGACGGGAAGGAAAAGGTGAACACTTGAATAGAGACATTTAAACTAGAATCTCATGTCTTAAAGCTCCTGTGCGGTCAAGTATTTCCTTTTGCCCGGCAGCAAATGCTCTGCAGGTGACCCTGACCTCTGATCCCTCCCGAGCAGCGGTGGAGCAAACATAGAAGCCCTCGGATCTCTCACCAGTTTCAGCTTTAAAACGTGCTCGTATCAGATATCAAAGATGTCACAAATTACATCAGATTGAAGCTACTTTAAACAAACTGCAGCCGAAAATAATTTTCGGCAATTATATTTGATTAGTTGTTTTTTTTGTAGTCGCATCACATATCACACAGTAGGCAGCAAACACCGCCTAGCTTAGCAGACAGATCACACGGCTACTGCTAATGTGGATCCTGTTATTGCAAGGGTACCCAGAGGAGCGTTTCAGCCCCACACTGGGCCTCCCTCGCTGGGGCTGCTATCGTCCCACATCAGCCCCGGGCTCCTTGATGTGGTTTGGGAGGACATGACGGGGCCGAGCGGGGCCCAAAGTGATCAGTCGCGCAGTAACATCTGAAACCCATTTCCCCACAATTAAAGAGAGAGAGAAACTATCAGGACCAAACATCGCCCGTTTCCACGGCATCGAGTCAAACATTTGCGTGTGTGTGTGTGTGTGTGAGCTGTACCTCCCCGCCACAATCACTCACAGACACACACACACACACACACACACACACACACACACACACACACTTCTTTCCCACCCTAAACAGTGACAGAGCATTTCCAAATGTGTTTACTTACAAAGAAAACCACTTGCCACTAAAAAATGGGAGATATTAAGCCTGAAGCAGATGTAGACAAATAAACAAGGAGACTATGAAAAAGACAACATGGTGTCAGAGGGTGCGAGCAGATGGTGTCAGGCTATTTTCTTTTCTTTTTCACCTGTGCCGCAAAGGGTTGGCACAACAGAGAGAAAAACATTAGACCTCACCCGGGATATGCCAGTAAAATGGTGCCCCGTCTGAGATTCCTCTCCACCATGTGTGTGTGTGCGTGCGTGTCTGTGTGTACATTAGCAGGCTACGCGTGTTGAGTTGCTCCGTCTGGATGCTCGTTGGACATCAAACACAATAAAGCAGCGAGCGGAGTGGAGCTGATTGCTATCTCCAAATGTAATCAAACCAATTCAACCCACTAAAACACAGGCACATACTCTCTCTCGCTCTCTGCTCTCCCTATTACACACACACACACACACACACACACACACACACACATGTCCACACATCCCTCTCCAAGCCCAGAGTAGAGGCCTTCGCTCTTCCAGCGCCTCCTCTCTGGTTCATGATCATTGGTCATGATTTGCTCTCCATGTCCTTGGCCCAGGATGTACGGCACAGTCGCCCGAGTGCTGCTCTTTACTGTGGTATAAGAGGTCGGCCATTTTACAAACATCCTCCGAGAGAACCTGTCAGTGAAGTTCCTATCCACCCGAGCCAAGAGCAGCAGCTTCCCATGACCCTCAGCTTTCATGGGTTGGGTTGACCTACGGTGAACCCGAAGATGACCTTTTGGAGCAACTCTGGGTTTTTTGATCAGTTTGTCTGTTATGAATGAGGCATGAATATGATAATATCAGACCATGTAAAAGGCTACTTATCATGCTCTTTGAGGTTTTTGGGTTAAGTTGCCCTGCGTTCTCTGATCGTCTTTGGCTCAGCGGCTCTCCATAATGACCTTGGATCGCTCTTGTGAGTGCGTGTGTGGGTAAGAGAGCTGTAGAGACAGAAGCAGAAAGAGGTTGATGTGCGAGAGGGAGATGAGCTTTGCGATAACTTCAACTACTTGAATACTGAAATGTGGTTGATATCTGACACCAAGAAGGGATTTAATGTCTCTTTCTGGTTGCGGAAAAGCTGCCAAAGATCATTCTTGGTTCAAGGACCTCGGTTGTTATTGGTTTGGTTGAGAGTTTCGGGGTTGTCCTTTATGAAAATATCTGTGAGAACATCAGACCTGCTCAAATCTCCTTTAGCTCCCCAATCAAGTTTGAACTGGTGCGTATGACTGACCTCGCCGTGTGCTGCGTGTGTCTGCGCATGCATGTTCTTGGACGAGTAATATTTTGTTGGCTCTCACAACAGGAGTACACTTTTTTTTTAGATCTGTTAAAGCACACACAGCAGGAACTGAACCCGTGACATGCGAGGAGGTGAAGAGGACAGAAAGAAGTGCAGACTGAGGAGAACGTGAAGACGGAGACACAGAGGTAGAGCCAGAGGGAAGACGGAGACAAACCAGAGACGAAGAAGCAGAGAGAGATTAGAAAGCGCAGGCCGAGAGACAAAAGTCAAATGTGACGGAGCCAAATCACCATGTTTGAATCCTTGCTAAGAAAAGCATGCTCCAAGTATCCAGGAGTGAGCGGTACTTTCACTGGCCTCCTCTGAAAACATCGTCACAGGGAGAGGCTTTCCTCAACCCTTCACCTTTTGTAACTTGGCAACCTCCAGCTATCATCTCCCATTTGCCAATTTGTGGCTGCGGAATATCAAAGCTCTGAAAGCAGAATCTTTTATGGGTTTGGATTATGAGGTTTGTTTGAGCTGCTCAATGTATGCAGGTTGGATGTTTGGGGGGGGTAATTAAGATATTCTATAACCAGGAACACTGCATAATGTTGGTGACACACCCACACACGTATGCACCCGTGGTAAACATATGAATATCTGCATTTTCATAAAGTCTGAGCATAATCCCATAATATTGAGTTTATGCATCCAAAAATAGAGGGTTGGTTAGTTTCTACCTTTGTTGGAATAAAGCGACATTTTGGGAAATACACTTAACATTTCGCTTTCTTGCTGAGAGTTAGATGAGAAGGCTGATACCACAGGAAGCTACAGATAGCAAGTGGTTAGCCTAGCTTGTCGCTACTTGTTCTAGCCACAGGTGACAAAATATACCTACCAGCATCTCTAAAGCAGACTAATTATCACATTATATCTCATTTGTTTAACAAAATAAGCATTTTAATACTTTGACATGCTAGTGCTGTTGTTCTTTGACAAAGGCAGTTTAGCTGTTTTGAGTCTTTTTGCCAGTCTAAGCTAACTGGCACTGACTGTAGCTTCATAGCCTCTTTAGGGAAAGCTTTCTGGGAACCAACCAGGAAGTAGGGATGGGCAACAGCGATTTTCATCCAAAAACAAGCTTAACAAATTTGACTTTGAACCAAAATACTCACAATTACATGAAACCACTACAAAAATGAACATGTTATATATTGTTGCTTTGGACAAGTGTAGCCTGTTTCACGATGAAAACGTCATGAGTTGGGTTTATTTTGTACGCAACAGGAAAAATAACTGATCTAAACTAACTACTAGCTAACGTTGGGGTGAATTTCCTTGCTGCTAGGCTCCTGCACACAATCAGATAAAGAGGAAGAGGAAGGAAGAAAAAGCTATCAAGATCTTTCAACCCAAATAATAATGTTATGACCAATTTTTTGTTTTAACCGGCTCAGAAACGTTACTAGCTGAGGTGTAACTTATGTCAGAGAGGGAGCCACCTCACCTGCGAAAAAAGAGGACCGCTTTGATAATAGCGAAAATGTTCAGCATGTGTTTAGGAGAAAGAGAGAACGCATGCGTCGATGCAGAGGTAGCCTAGCAAGATCGAATGCGACCTAACATGTATAAATAACTATTGTTTTACGTTACTTGCTTATGTTACATTCTCTTGGGGAACTGTGTCGTTCTTGATTCATCTCTGTTTCCGATAGGAACGAGCAATTTGCAGTCAGTGTAGATTAGTTTTTCTTCGAGCATGAAGTTTTGAACCTTTGCAGAGGGCCCCTTTCGCAAAGTCATATGAAACAGATTTACCTGGCCGGGGCAGGAAGTGGAGAGCTGCCGAGCGAGGAACAGAAAGAACAAGACAGAGCAGGGAGAGGGAGGGAGGGAGACAGAGAACGGGTGAGAGAAGATCCTCTGAGGGCGGCAGCTCTGGTTTCATCCAGCCACTGATGCTGACTGGCAGCCATGTCAAAAGCAAAGAAGTCAAACGATGCTGATTCTCAAGTTCATCTTTAGGGCACGTCAAAGTGAAGCTTATTATTCATGGTTTCGGAGGGCCAGGAATGTGCAAACACGCTAATTCACATATACACAAACACACGTATGGAAGCACACACGCACACTCGCGCACACACTTCGTTATGTGTAGACATGATCTGCAATATGTACGATATATAGCCTCGAGTATTTTTACTTGCGCTTGTGATATACACTTGTACAGACACACACACATACACACACACACACACACACACACACACACACACGGTACTTTGTCATAACATCTCGACTGTCAATTTTAATGGGCAGTAGAAATTTTCAGGGTTATTATCCACACATACTGAGGAGGGGATTAAAGATAATTACTGATAAGACATCTTCATCTGGAGATTATCTCTGTGATGTACAGCGAAAAAGTCAGGCTAAGACCTCTGGTAGGACTCAGGGCTCGTAGATTACCGATCATAACACAGGACGGATAATCACATGTTCTTGTTTTTGTCTGCATGTGAGGTCCCTTCTGACTATTTCAGTGCCACTAAATCCTTGTAATGTTGAAAGTTAAGCATTTCCTTTGACAGCTTAATACATACTGCGGTCAGTAAGCTTAAGAAAACAACAAGGTATTCGCACTCTCCCATTGTTTGATGCTTTGCACTCTGTAAATAGACAAAACAAAAGACTAAACGTTGGGTTTTGTGTCTTGACCGAAAACCACCATCACAAACCGCTTACTAAATGGAATAATTAGATGATTGAATTTGACTTTTTTTCTAAGGGACAACACATGCTCACATAACCACCAATAAAAGTGTAACACTAAATGCTTCAATGTGACCGTTTCATTGAATGTTACATATTTAACAAATGTTAGAACTTCATAGTCATTGATCAGTGCCTCAAAGAGCCCAGGATGCATCTATATTAATCACTCACTGTAAACCTTATCTTATTTCTTATAGCCAACAGGTGGAGACTCCACTAGCTTCATAAATAATTCCCATTGTATGTAGGCTTATGAGAAAATGACTGTACTTCTCACTTTATTATTTTTATTACATCACTGAAAAGTTTCCACATGATTTCATAGTCTCAATTGCAAGTTTGGATCAATACAATCCTCAATACAACATGATGTTCATTTTGTAAAGTATGGTCTTATTCCTGTCTCACATAGAAGTGGGCTTCAGGACGAGGCTTCCTTGTGATTGACAAGTCGTGTCCTCATGTTCTCAGTCATATCCAATCCGAATATCCTCCCCAGCTCCGCCCTCTCGTCCAAATATGGTCACTTTTGCTCCAAAAAACCAAGACAGCAACGGCCATAATGCCAAAACTGAGGCTTCAGAACGGTAGTCCACAAACCAACGGGTGACATCCTGCTGGGTTTTCTTTAATGTTTCAATTTAGCAGTATTTTCCTGTCCAGTGTGAGACCAGAAGTCAACTGTAAGTTCTATTTTTACTAGTTCTGCTAGTGTAGTTAAGTTACATCACTTTCATAACGTAACTTCAGTTTTGTACGTAACATAGGTGTGATCGTAACTGTAGTTATTTTAATCCAAAGAGTAGTTACAAGTAGTTTCCTTGCCTAAATCCAACCAAACTACAATACAATCGACGTATTCAGTCGTTTTGGTATGAGGATGTGTTGAATTTAAGCTGCAGCGTCTTCAACGTGGTGAGGAGATTAGGCAATGCCCACATCAAGAATCACACTGTGAGAGGCTTACTTACTGGCAAGCTGTGGCTCACATCAGGGGTGTCCCTTGGTGCCAGCCATCTTTTCCTTAATTCTTTTCCTCAATGCATCGAGAGCTGGAAACCTCGAGTACAAAATGGGCTCTCCGTCTGATACGTCATTTAAAATGTAAATAAAACAGTCAGGAATTGTAAATAAATGTGGAGATTCTTCATGATGCTATATGTTTTGGGTGTACCATAAAAAAATGATATGCTTCCTTAATATCCTTCATTGCTGAGGTTACTCAGAGTGCACGTCAGTCTGTTGTTTCATAGCCATGGTACCAGTAGTTCATGGCCTCATCAACAACAACATAGTATCAATAAATTCTGTGCTATGAATGCTTAAAATATCATAGTAAAATTAGTAGTGTACGTTTCTGCAAACCGCAGTTACACCAAAACTTACTGTAGGTTTAGACGCAACAAATGTCGAACCACATCCTTCCTGTTACATTACATAAAGCTCTATGCACATATATCTCATGTGTCAGTACAGTTTCTGTATGCTCCTGGCCTTTTTGTTTTTTTCCAATAAACGGTATATATATACTTGAGTTATAGCGAGAAACAAGGATGGGAAACCTTTACAAGGTAAAGTAAATCACCAACCCTAGGTATTTTTTATTTAGGACATGCTGTGTCATGCTGGGATAGTTTTTCACCGTGACATTAATGTGAATTGCTTGTGTCTCAGCATCGCTGCCAAGGCAACTAGACATGTTGGTGATAAAGGGAACAGAAATAAGGGGAATGGGGAGAGAAAGGACTTTGTCTGGCATTCCACATGGTTCGCTCAGTTTTCCAGTGGCATTAAATGTACATCAACTAAATTCTGGAGCCCACATGCCTGTTAACATTCAGCTATTTTTCAAAAAGCCATAAAAATGCTCCATTGTGTTTTACAACATTGCACTCCATTTTATGTTCCTTCCCCCCCCCCCC
>OMLP01029631.1:0-10832 GCA_900302685.1 Spondyliosoma cantharus
CTGCTAAATTACCTCCTCTTGTCATTCCTCTTTCACCGCTTCACTTGTGTCCTCTCATGACTCTCCACTTTCCCTTTTCGCTTTGCCTTTTTCATTCTGTTTTTGACTCAACCCCTCTCTAGCTCTCCTCTTCCTCTACACTTCCTTCCCTTGTTCACATCTTTGCTCCCCTCGTCTCTCCTTTTCTTCCACTGTTTTGCAAATTTAGGCGAGGAGACACAACATGGCTGCAGCTATAACACCATAGAGGGCTGGAGGCTTCCCATTCGCCCACTCCCAGCCAGCAGCCTTCGCTGTGGTGGAATCCATATCCACTATGTTGCTCCTCTCTCGCCCCCTCCCTCTCAGTCTTGCTGTTGATGCCCCTGCTTTTTTTTTTTCTTCTTCTTCTTCTTCTTTTTTTCTGCACTGCACCTCTGTCTCTTTCTCCCACTTTCCCTCTCCGTTTCTATCTGGCTCCCCTTTTCTCTCCGTTTCTCTCTCCCCGTGTCTCTATGGGCCTCCCCTGGGCTGGTTGCTGTTGGCAGCACCCGTGCCTCCCACACTGTCACTTGACATGCTATTTATAGGCCTTCAGAGGGGGTGGCTCTCAGTGCAAGGAGGATGCTGTCTTAAACAATGTAGCTTAAATAAAAGAGGCAGGAGCTCCCGAAGAGCCCTGTGGTTAATGTGTTCCCTCTCTGCTTCTGTGTACAGACACCAAGTGCACCATGAACACCCATTATCTCCATTTCTCCCCTCTGCACTCTCTCCTATTCAGGTCACAGGGAGCAATTACCCCAAATCCCCCCCCAAAAAGTGTTGGCTAGATTCTGTCTTTCTCACTCGTCCCTCTGTTTCCTCCTCTCTTTCATCCTTCCTCCTTTTTCTGCAGCTCTTTGGAGCTCTTCTTCGCCAGCAGCCAGAACAACAAACTCCTCTACGGCGAGCCACCCACGTCGCCGCGTGCCAGCCGCAAGTTCTCCTCCCCTCCTCCTCTCGCCATCACCAAGACGTCCTCGCCCAACCGCCGTCGCAAGCTCTCGCTCAACATCCCCATCATCACGGGGGGCAAAGCCCTGGACCTGGCCGCGCTCAGCTGTTCTCCCAATGGCTATGCAAGCATGCACTCCACCATGTCGCCCTTCAGTAAGACCACCCTCGACATCAACAAGCTCTACGTGTCCAGCACCATGGCCAACAAAATCTCAGACGACGGAGAGGCCAAATCTGAAGGCAAGACTGACGAGTCTGCCCCCAACAAGCAAGGTCAGAATCGCTGTCACGGAAACGATCAACAATACAACCAAGCAGACGTGTTTTTTTTTAAAGGATACTTAAAGGATAAGTTCACCCAAAAATGAATATTCAGTCACTATCTACTCACCCTCATGCCGATGGAAAGTCAGGTGAAGTGCTTATCTACTTCAGTTGTTTCTACGCTGTTTTGCTGTGAAGCTCCGGAAATATTTTGTAGATTACGACATTTGCATTTGCAATTGCAAGCAGGTGTCAAGATAATGATCCCGTTTTCATTTTTTTTGGGTGAAATCATCCTTTAAAATCCTATTAATTTGTTTTATAATGTGATAAAAATTCAACCGAGCAAGATTTACAGCCATAAACACCTAAAGCTTTTTGTTGCCCTCGCCGCCCATTTCCCAGCTCACTCAGCCCAACACTTTCATTTTTTTAATCCAGATCTGTCGGTGAGAGAGGAAGGCGATGAGGATCCAGGTCCAAGTGACGAAACAGAAGCAGAAATGTCTCCTCCCAAGTCGCCATCAACACCCAAGAACGTCAAGTCAAAAAACTCTGGTACGGTCTTGAATTTGTCCCTCCGTTGTTGCGTTTGGACCCAGTGTTGTCCTGTTTAGGCTGTTTTATATCTGGGACCCTTTTTAGAACATCTTGTGAGCTACTTTTGAATCCCAGTCCACCAGTTATAAAAACAAATGAGTTGGCAGGATTGTTAAGTAATTGGCGAGAATGCAAGAGTTGGCAAACTGCAGCAGCTTAGCGCTCGCTGCGAGTGACATACAGTACTTGCCAGCGGGGAGTCTTGGCGAAGGCGAACATGACAAAATAAAATCAATAATAATAGATCATGTCACTAACAAAAGCTATTGGTAACATGAAGCACATTTAACAGGCCTGCTTTTCTTGTGTTACACCCTCTGTGAGCACTTGAATGAATCATTCCAACTGGCAGATTTCATGACTTCACTTGTCAGAAAACCAGGGAATATGAAATGAGCAGCTAAACTGAAATTAAAGCGGATTTTAAGAGACGAATTGTCCAGCGAAAGACCAGTTGTACTTCAGATCAATGGACACCGGGATATTTCCTGACTGAGTCAGCAGTGGCTACAAAGAACAATCAGGCTTACAATAATTATTAGAGATTTTCGGAAATACTCTTATTCATGAGCAGGGCGACCGATAGTCTTGCCCGTGCGCAGGACAAAGTGATCTCCAAAGGGCCCCCCAGCAGCAAAATGTGTGAAAATGATCAAACTTTGTTCCCCCAGCACTTTAAGGGTTAGAGGAGCCTGGTGGGCCCTTGTTGGCCCTCGTACAACCCAGTGCCGGGACTGGAAACGAGATAAAAAGCTTGCCTGGCTCTTTCTAAAGGTAACAAAATCCACATACTAGCAGGTCCAAAGCCCAGAAATGAACAATTAGATCGCATTTGTTTCATTTGTCCACGAAACAAAGTATTAAAACGAGAGATTTTGGTTTTATGGGGGTTATGTGCTCGACTATTTCTTGGCTGGCTGCCACCAGCAATGACTCAAGGAAGGTATTGTGCACCGCCAGGAAAAGGTTTGGCTCAAACCCCCGCCATAAAATCCACACAGTATTGTTTAGTCTTTAACTTGCAGAGGTGCCGGTACGCAGATTTTTTTCACATTTCAGTCAGACTGTTTTCCCCGTTTTTTTCCAGTCTTTGTGCTCAGCTAAGCTTTACGGCTGCAGGTAAATATTTACAGTACAGGCACGAGAGTGGTATATTTTCTACTCTTTGACAAAAAGAGAAATAACAGGGAGCGTATTTCACAATTTGTCAAAGTGTTGTTTTCATGAATCACATGAACATTTCATCTGTGTAGAAATGTGTAGAAAAAGCAGGGGACACTGGCAGCTGTCTCAGAATAGATCAGGGACAAATCAAAGTTTGTCGGTTTGAATCAATAGTATCAGTGTTTTAGACATTCGTGCGATTTTAACCATCAGATCCGTTTTTACCATCCAGCAGCATCACATTGTGCACGTGAGAAGTGCAAAGACGTTGAGATGAGATGAGTACATCACAGAGCTAATTAAACCCTGCTACAGCAGACTGTATAGAAAACTTTTCTTTTTTTTTTTTTTTTCAGGAAAATGACAAGCGTAACTGTAGCCAAATAAGGTCTTGATAAAAACCACCCACAGCCTCCCGGCCCTCCCCGTACTGCACAGAGAGGGAGCATCCACCCCGTAGGTAGTCAGGCACAATTCATCCCCAGTGTGCTCTCTTCCCACGGTGCTGGATACAAGGGAAGCCAGTGCCTTGTGTGAGTAGGTGGAAGGAAACCTTGTACCTTAGCAACGATGTGCATGTTCTTCTATACCGCCCCCGGCTGAACGGAGGAAGGCAGGGAGGAAGGGAGGGAGGCAGAGACAGTGGAGTGTACACCGTCACTGCACGAGCTGCAGGACACACTGTGCTCGCTCGGTTTTAGCTCTCCGTTGCCCTCCGCTGGTCAACAACTTAGATTGTACACGGATAGTCTAACCATGTATTTTAATCACCGAACCGATTTCCCCTTTCAGCCTAAGCCTGTACGCCGAGAAGGGTTGCAATATTTGCGCGTGTCAGAAAATAAGACATGTTCTCGATTCGGTGACTCAATAGAGAGTGATTGCGGATTCTAATCTTTAAATCTCCCTGTTTTGTTCCCCTTCCCTGCAGAGTTTTCCCTGTTCTCCTTCAACAATGGCATGGTGGTGTCATCTTGCCGGGAGCTGGACAATAACCGCAGTGCCCTTTCTGCCGCCTCAGCCTTCGCCATCGCCACCGCCGGTGCCAATGAAGGCACCCCGACCAAGGAGAAGTACCGCCGTATGTCGCTCGCCAGCACAGGTAAAGTCGCATGAGGGAGATGTGTTGACCGACAGGGAGGTTTTTTTTGGGGAATATCTGGAGGCTGGAAATGAAAGGGAATCTGAACTCAGAATCAGAGGCTAAAATCTAGTATGATCGCGATTGAAACAAACAATTGAAAAACAGGAAACTGCTATTTGGATTATTAGGAAACAATTCTGGGAAAAGATTGTGACATAAATCAGGTGAAGTCATCACGGGTCCAAAGCTACAACAGTGGAGTAATGCATGGCCACCAGGGGGCGTCCAAACTTATTATAAATGAGAAGTCCTCTGTCCATTTGAAACACCTTTCTTTGATTTAATGGTGGGTTCATGATTTAAAGTTAACTGTAAATATTCCCTGACTCAAATTTCTTCGGTGCCAAGTTTATGCTTAAAGAAATGAAGAACGCAAAAAACACTCATATAGATTCATAAAAGAAGCAGAATAACAAAACATAACAAGACAACCTGAGTCTGCGGGTCAAGGTAACAGCATCACATATCTGGGCGCTCTGTGATGTCGGACCTCACTTTGAGTGTGACTTTGTCAAACCCGCCTCCAGGTTTTCCCACGGACCAGCGGAACGGAGACAAGGAGTTTGTCATCAGACGAGCTGCCACCAACAGAGTCCTGAATGTGCTGCGTCACTGGGTCTCCAAACACTCGCAGGTACACTTCAACCATTTCCTGCTGCTTCGTCGTTTCTTTCCATCCGTCTGTGTCTTTTGAAAAGAAAAAAAAAAAAAAAAAAAACTTCTGTAAACGACTCCGCTTGTCGCTCCTCAGGACTTTGAGCTGAACACAGAGCTGAAGATGCGGGTAATTGGCTTCCTGGAGGAGGTGATGCATGACCCAGAGCTCCTGACACAGGAAAGAAAGGCAGCTGCGAATATTATCAGGTCTGGGTTTCCTGGTATCATCGCTTGATTGCACACACGGTCATATGGCAGATGTATTTGTCAAGTTTCTGCAACTGTATTTATGATGCAAACAATTGTAGCCATGGTTAATGACAGCTGGAGAACTGGAGGTACAGCACGCCGACCGCTGTTCTGGCCTAAATTTACGCTGTGGTGGAGGCTGGCAGAGGAGCTACAGAAAGAAAACACTCCTCACCCTTTTTTTTATGAACAGCATAGATAACTTTATTTGAAATGGAGATTTGCTGAGGGTGATCTAACAAGCCAGCAGCCCGTGGAGATGACGTCAAATGTGTCCTTAACCCAAAATGAGCAAAAAAGAAAAATGAATACCCAGTGTACTAGGTCAGGCTTGGCACTCTTCTGTATCTATTAAGGTCGTGGTAATTGTGGACAAAAACTGCCAAATAACGGCGCTTTTCTCTCTCTGCATGTAGGACTCTCACTCAGGAGGACCCTGGAGACAACCAGGTCACCCTGGAAGAGATCATACAGACGGTGAGAGACGGACCACAAAAGCCTATTTCAGTAGTAAAAGAAAAACTCTTTCTTCAAATTATTTGGTGTCCTGTAGAAACGATTTGCGCTTCAGTTGTTAAAACGGCTTTTCATTGTGTGTGTGTGTGTGTGTGTGTGTCAGGCCATGGAGGACTGTAAGACCGAGCCGTTCGAGAGCCACTCTGCCCTGGAGATAGCCGAGCAACTCACACTGCTGGACCACCTGGTCTTCAAGGTCATCCCGTACGAGTGAGTACACACACGTACATGCATGTGTGCAAACACACACACACGCACGCAGGCAAGGCACCGGTGTACCGACATCATGTCGGTGTGTTTTTTTCTTATTGATCGTTTGAAAAAAAAAACATGTTTATTTCTGCAGGGAGTTCTTTGGTCAAGGCTGGATGAAGAACGACAAGAACGAGAGAACTCCGTACATCATGAAGACGACCAAGCATTTCAACGATGTATGTAAAAAGATAGATAGATAGATAGATAGATAGATAGATAGATAGATAGATAGATAGATAGATAGATAGGTAATTATATTATTTTCTCTCCTTCTGTCAGATCAGCAACAGAATCGCCACAGAGATCCTGCACTGGGACGACGTCAACATGCGGGTAGCGGTGATCGAGAAGTGGGTGGCGGTGGCCGACATCTGCCGCTGCCTCCACAACTACAACGCCATGCTGGAGATCACGTCCTCTCTCAACCGCAGCTCCATCTTCCGCCTCAAGAAGACCTGGCTCAAAGTCTCCAAGCAGGTATCGCTCTCTTTGGACATGTTGATAGGAGATTTTCAGGTTTTATTTCAAGGAATCACTCAAGTTCAGTATGACTGTGACAGTAAAACTAGTTCATATGTAAAAAAAAATGTATTGAAGCCTTTTGTGGCTCAGTTGCATTGTGGGTAATGTAGGCGCCGACGATTTCAATCAAATTTGTTGTTGCTGGCATTAACAGTTTGGCCTTGATCCATTTTCCAGACCAAGACTGTGATCGACAAGTTACAGAAGCTGGTGTCATCAGAAGGACGATTCAAAAACCTGAGAGAGGCTCTGAAGAAGTCAGTATCTTGTCACCTTTCTGTTCTCACATGTTGTGATTGGGGGAGTTGTATATATATCTTTTCCTTTATGTTTGTGTGATGTGTCTCTATATCTGACCTTCCCTTTTGTCAGCTGTGACCCTCCCTGTGTTCCCTACCTGGGAATGTACCTGACTGACCTGGCCTTCATCGAGGAGGGGACACCCAACTACACCGAGGACAACCTGGTCAACTTCTCCAAGATGAGAATGGTAACACACACCAGAGCGCTGATATACATTTAACAACACGCGCAATTGTATTGTTTCTGGTCTCAAAGCGATTAAAGGCGCAAGATTTAAGAATTGGCCAGTTGTCGATTTCATACGCAAAACAATATGCTTGTCACCAGAGTAACTTCTAGCATGTAGTGGTCCAGACTGAGAGCTCAGTGCACCGGGCTAAGGTTGGTGTTTATACCGCTAGCACAGGAGCTTCGGACTGGGCCGGGCCGGGGATAACTGGTTAGCATGCTCACTTCAGTTTATATCTGTTCACGGACGTCATAACTTCATTACTGTTATGATTTCAGCTAATTTTTAAGAATCTTTTCAACCACAATTCTTGCATTTTGCACCTTTAATGTATTTTGTTAGTTTAGTTATATAAAAAAAATCAAGTGTCGCATCTGCAGCAAGTATTGTGGGTTCAATTTTATATGATTTTATTGACTTTGTCCGCAGATATCTCACATTATCAGAGAAATACGTCAGTTTCAGCAAACAGCTTACAAGATTGATTATCAACCAAAGGTGAGATTATTTCAGGTTTGTCATTTATTGTGTGTTTTATACTTGAACAGACTTTAAGTTGTAGTCTGGAGGTATTATTTTACTAGTTCTTCTAATGAACTGTGTTTTTAGTAAAAGATATTTTCCTTACGTTTACTCAATATTGGCTGAATGTGAATTTTTTTAAGTTTAAGTTTATTTATTCTATCTATTAACCTTAAAAAGCAGAGGATGAATGATATAATGTTTTCTCAGTGGATGTTATTCTGATGACATTAGTAGTTTATTCACAATGTGAATTTTACATTCTTTAATTTGTTCCAGATTTTTATATAATTTTGGGAGCATTTCTCATTTCAAAGCATAATTAGCAAAAAACACAAAGCAAAAATATGCCGTTTGGAAACAAAAAAGGGTGAACAAGGGTCCACAGAACTGATAGAACTGGTGTACATGCTGACATCGAGACTAAATGTTGAGTCTGAAAATGAGAAAAGAAGCCTTAAAGAAACTGTGTCTGTCTGTGTTCGTCATCGCTTTAGGTTGCAAAGTACTTGCTGGACTGCAGCTCAGCGCTGGATGAGGAGAGCCTGTATGAAGCCTCTCTGAGAATCGAGCCCAAAATGTCATCATGAAGAGGATCTCTCTCTCTCTCTCAACCCTCACATGGAGTGTACAGGAACAATATATCATAATGTACATACACTATTATTTGTATTAGACACAGTAGGCTGTGCCCTTCTAGTTTGTGCTCCCCAATGGACTTGTTGTGTATAACTGTTATTAGAGACTGAGTAGAAGCCCAGAGAGGTTTAATTTATATAGTTACAGAGTATTTATATGTTATCTATCGTCTTAAACAACATTTTACGACAAAGTTATTTTCAACCGCAGAATAAACAGATGAGAGAGTATACAGACGTGAGTTTTTAGTCGTATCCTGATGGGCATGTGCAGTATGAAGAAGACTCGTTCATGAGCGACGGTGGTCACGTTGGACACATGATGATCAACTCCCACTTTTCAAACAAGCCCCCGCACAAACATCCTGCCTGATTAGCACGTCAGCCCGTTTGTCCTCGAGTGTGGCGTCTTAAAAGTGAATACAAATATCTGCTAATCAGCTAGCTGCATGAATTAAAAGCTGTAATCCTGAAAGACTCCAGGACGAGTTGATTTGAATACAATGGGGTGAATGTCGGACACTGAGTCGCCGAAGACTACACATCTCTGAATGTCCATACAGTGAAGGGTTATTGCAGAAAAATGTATTCAGTAATAGGATCAAAAATTGAGTTTGACTTTTTAAGGGTTTAAACTTTAAATGTTTACTATGCAGGATTTGTAAACCCAAAGCGAGTGTATTTGACGACCTGGGAATGAGACTCAACAATCGTCCCGAACAGTAAGAAAAGAAAGTTTCATCAAGATACGATATTATATCAACTCTTTGGATAACGATACCATATTTCCAGATATCGAAAAAGTCTGCCATGACACCATTGCGATACAGGGGCCTGCGATCGATAGGAGACGATATAATTTGCCCATTTAACACAAACAGTTACTTTTATATCAACTCCGATTTCTCCAAAATCCAAAATATAGTCATGCTGCTTACTTATTTCCAACATTTGAGAAAATAATTTCCTCATCCAAGCACTTTAGAAAGCAGACGTGTCACGGGAATTTCAAAATAAAGGCGTCGCTTCACGTTGGCAGCCATACAAATCGGTGTTTATCCAGATCGATGTACTGTTACACCTCTAACGATGATTGGGGCGAGATGAACTTTGTATGGATCTCAACTTTTTTCTTCTTTTTATTTAAAAAAAAAAAAATAATAAAATCCTGCGTAGTACACCTTTAAGATTTTAACATTTAGACCAATTTTTTTCAACTTTAGAAAATACAGGCGGTGAAAAGTGGGACTGCCGTTGTGGCTAAAGTTGAATCATGTGCTCTGATGTTTCACGTAGCCACTTGCTGACAAGGATGGAGGCGAACTGATAAGAGACTACCTGCTGATTTCTGACTGAGCTGGGATTCATGTTTTCAGTTCGGAGAAATGGGTTTCTACGCTTATTATCACCTTACTCCCCTGGTGGGCGACATGATGTATATACAGTATCAGCACCGGGCAGTGTATGTAGCAGATGTAACCAATATTGAGCCACTTCAGGAAGTTTAAATTCCCAGCTTCTACACTCAGACACTAAGAGCATAGTTTTTACGGTTAATCCTCTTTGGCCAGTGCATTATGGGTTTGCCTTAACCACGAAATGGATTATGTACCACAAAAGTATGTAAACTATTTTGTTCTACGATTTGCCAATGAAGCAGAAAACTATTTGCTGTGTACAGTACCGTGTACAGGCAGTCTGATGCATTTCCTAACGTGCAATGTGTTTAAAAAAAAAGAAAACATATCCCTCGAAATGTGTTATCCTTATGATCGTTCAACTCTGTAATAACTTTTTGCTGTGTATGATACTTTAAAAAAAAACAAACGTTGAAAGCAACTTATAAGTGTAACACATTCTGTATCCTGTCTACTCACGGCGTGTTAGCAGGAACTATACAGTAGTAATATCGTGCTGATTCTTGGAATATTTATAGGTATTTTTTACAGGCTTTGTATAGAAAAAAAAAAAAACAACAACCTAAAGCTTAAGTGGCAGGCATGGACCACTTCCACGTGTTCAAATCAAATCTATATCTAGAAACAGTATGTGTACTGTATTTAAACCCCACCCTTGCACATGGATCTTTACCCCTTCTAACAGGCACATCAGATGTTTGCAGTGAGCAATACCCAGTGGTATGAGAACTATCTTTCAGTCTATTTCAACAGCTTGAGTAGTATTTCCAGTTTTGTATAAAAGTGTATTCTTTCCTGATTACCTCTTGTTAATAAATCTATTCTTTCTCAGGGGGAGAAGGCTGTCATGTTTGTTTTACACTGGGTTAATGACTTAATAATGTAAAAGTGTTGGGGGGGAGGTGTGATGTAGGGAAAAAGGGGGCGTGTCGGGTGTTTTATTATGAAAGGGAGCCGCCGGGTCACGTGACTCACAGCCTGTTGGAGTCTGCAGGGGGACAGTATGGCGCTGCGAGTTGTCTGGATCCTCGCCGCCACCGTTTTTAGTTCGGTTCATCTGACACCGCTAGTTTCGCTCGAAGGTAAGTTCACTCACAGCTCGACACTTTTATTCTAAGCGTTTATTTCTGTTCGTCGGAGTCGCTGTCGTCTTACAGCGAGTTAAAATGTGGCCAGTTCAACGACGACAGGTGTTGACACCGTGTGCGCAGCTCCAGTACAGAGAGGAGTCAGGTAGAACAGCACACATCAAGATATATTTAATTTTACAAACAGTGGTTGAAGTACTCAGCCTATCTATTATCTATATCTATCTATTACAAGGAAACCTTTTGGAAAATGTACACAAAGTATTTAAAAGTAGGCCAATAGTACTC